>CAUYRH010045447.1:0-32807 GCA_963574655.1 Perodicticus potto
ACATGTACCACAATTTATTAATCCATTCATGGCCCATGCCCATTTTTAAAACTACAAATTTGGCTCGGCGCCTATGGCTCAATGGGGTAAGGCGCCAGCCATGTACACCTGAGCTGGCGGTTCGAATCCAGCCCGGGCCCGCCAAACAACAATGATGGCAGCAACCAAAAAATGGTTGGGCGTTGTGGCGGGCGCCCGTAGTCCCAGCGGGCGCTGGGAGGTGGAGGTGGAGGCAGGAGACTTGCTTGAGCCCAGGAGTTGGAGGTTGCAGTGAGCTGTGATGCCACAGCACTCTATCCAAGGTGAAAGCTTGAGGCTATGTCTCAAAAATAAATCAATAAATCAATCAATAAATAAATAAAACTACAAATTTGGTGGTGCCTATAGCTCAAGCGGCTAAGGAGCCAGCCACATACATTAGAGCTGGCGGGTTTGAATCCAGCCTGGGCCTGCCAAACAACAACTACAACCAAAAAACAGCTGGATGTTGTGGTAGGCGCCTGTAGTCCCAGCTACTTGGGAGGCTGAGGCCAGAGAATTGCTTAAGCCCAGGAGTTGGCGGTTGCTGTGATCTGTGTGACGCCACAACATTCTACCCAGTGATAGCTTGAGGCGCTATCTCAAAAAAACAAACAAACAAAAAACTGTACAAATTTAAAATAGCTCTACATGGCATAACAGCTAGATAAAATGCATAATCTGAGAATTAAACACTGCTTTGGAAAAGCCAGTGGTAAATGACATTCAGGAGTCAAACTGGTAAATTTGGTATTAGAAGAGAAGAAAAGTTATTGAGAGGAAAAGCTGAATATTGTTAAATTCAAAAGCAGGAATCAAAACCATATAAATAAGGACCTTGTTTTGATAAAAATGTATGGGTATATATGGAGCACAGAGATCCAGAAAGATATATACTAAGGTGTTAACAGTGGTAAATTCTGGATGAGGGGAGTGTGAAGTGTTAATTTTTATTATTTTACTTATTTTAGAGACCAGAGTCTCACTTTGTGTCACCCTTGGTTGCTCACAGCAACCTCAAACTCTTGGGCTTAAGCGATTCTCTTGCCTCAGCCTCCCGAGTAGCTGGGACTACAGGCGCCTGCCACAACACCCGGCTATTGTTGCAGTCATCGTTGTTTTAGCTGGCCTGGCTGGGATTGAACCCGCCAGCCTGGGTGTATGTGGCTGGCACCCTACTCACTGAGTTACAGCTGCCATGGAGTGTTAATTTTTAGTATTTTAGCTTATTGTATTTTATAAATTTCTACAATACATATGCACTGCTTCATTAATGAAATGTTTTAAACACTTTTTCAAAGAATGTAATGCATGAAATTACATTTTGGTATCTAGCAACATGGAAGTTACTGGGACCTTGGTAAGATCTGTTTTACTGGAGTAGGGGAAGGAAAGCATAAAAGTTTGTCGGTTGCTCTCATGTCAAACACTGAGTTACCGTATGACCCAGCAATTACACTTATAGGTATATTCCCAAGAGAATTAAAAACATATCCACATAGGCTTGGCCCCTGTGGCTCAATGGGCTAAGGCGCCAGGCATGTACACCTGAGCTGGCAGGTTTGAATTCAACCTGGGCCCGCCAAACGATGACGACGGCTGCAACCAAAAAATGGCTGGGCGTTGTGGTGGGCGCCTGTAGTCCCAGTTACTTGGGAGGCACAGGCAGGAGACTCGCCGAGCCCAGGGATTGGAGGTTACTGTGAGCTGTGATGCCACAGCACTTTATCCAGGGTGACAGCTTGAGGCTCTGTCTTAAAAAAAAAAAATCTATATAAAAACTTGTAGCCCAAAGTGAAAACAACCCAAATGTCCATAACCAGATGAATAGATAAAACAAATGGTGGTATATCCATATCATGGAATATTATTATGGAATAAAGTATTGATACATGCTACATGGACAAACATTTAAAGTATCAGGCTAAGTGAAAGAACCAATCACAAAATAAAATAATTGTGTGACTCCAGTATATGAAATGTTCAGAATAGGTTATTAATAGAAACAGTGTATTAAGGGGTTGCCTTGAGAGGAAAGAAAGAAGATGGGGAGTGACTTCTAACGGGTATCAGGTTTGTTTTGGGAGTGTTGAAAATGTCCTTAAAAGTGTTGATGTTTATACAACTCTGTGAATATAATAAAAAACAGTGAATTGTACACTTTATAAGGTTAAATTTTATGGTATATGAATTATATTTTTTCTTTGAGATAAGAGTCTCACTCCATGGCCCTAGACTAGAGTGCTGTGGCATTAGCTTCACTTACAGCAACATGAAACTGCTGGGTTCAAACAACCCTGCTGTCTCAGACTCCCAAGTAGCTGGAACTACAGGCACCTGCAACAATGCATGGCTAATTTTCCCTGTTTTTAGTAGAAGGGAGTCTCGCTTAGGCTAGTCTGGAACTCTTGAGCTCAAGGGATCCTCCTTCATTGGCCTCCCAAAGTGCTAAGAATATAGACATGAGCCACTGCACACTGACAATGAATTATATTTTAGTAAAGTTGTTACTAAAAAGAAAAAACATTAACAGAATTTACTTGACATTTGTATTTATTTCATTTCCTCTTAGTACTTTTCTGATTTATTATTTTCTTTTTTGCTATCATACAGGTGTTTTTTTTTTTTTTAACTTCCCTTACTTCCAGGGATCTGTTAATCATTTTTCATAACCATATTTATCTCCTCTCTCTTAATTTCTATCTCCACACCACTCTCAAACTCTCCCAAATCAAAGACTAACCAGATAAAAAAATACTTGATGATCTTAAAAGTATTAAATGAGATTACTGTTCAGATCTTTCACACAATCTAATACATGTACATATTTCTCCCTCTCCCCATTGTAGAAAAAGCAATGTTTGCATAAGAATGAACATCACTTCAAGCAAACATTATATCAAATAGCCTGAATTCAAAGCAAACTCTGGATTGTATAAAATCACTCTGTAAAGTTACAAAACAAGTATCCCTCACTCTTCAGAAATGTTTGAATATTTAAATAATGTTACCATAATACATTTTCTTTGATGAAATGAAAAATAACAAAATGGTAAGTAGAGTATATCTTGACTTTATGGGTAAAAAGACCAAACAAGTATATATACACAAATCCAGTGGTAAAGCTAAGTTTAGAGCTGATATTTCTCTTGGATTATAGAATTTCAATAGTTTACAATAATGATCTATTACAGTTAATACCTGAGCAATTTAGCTAAAGATATAAATAATAAAAATCCTGCAAAAATATTCAAACTTATAGAACCCAAATTAAAATAATAGAAAAACAAAAATTTTTCCTTCCAAAAAGAAGTATCAAAGACAAAGGTTTTGATACCCTCACAGATTATTCACAAGCCTTATGTGAATCAACTTTTTTCTGTATTCCTTAAATAAAATTGTATAATTAACTGACAAAAACAGCAAGTTTCATATCGAAAGACACTTTCAGAATACATTTACAATTAACTTATTAATATGAAAGTATATTTAAAAAGTATACTCAACAGTAATCAAGTAGGTGTGAGGGAGGAAGCAAGGGTTAGGTTAATTCATACCTGAACTGTACAATGCACACATTCTGGGTAAAGGGTACATTTACAATGTTGACTTAAAATATACAAAAGTAAATTATGCAACCAAAACATGTGTACCCGGTAATATTCTGAAATTAAAAAAAAAACAAACCCATTTCATTGAAGTCTTTACATACAGAATATTTTATTATTTTTGGTGCATCTTCTTACGCATTTCTTCAAGAGCTGCCTCTTTTTCTTTCAGCACCTGCTTAAGTCTTCTTATTTTTTCATCTCGAATGGTTTCCTCTAACTCTGGTGGTGTTGTAGGAAAAATATCCTCAGTATAATTTTTATTGAAGGAATGGCTTTGTTCATAAGCTGCATTTGAATTCAATGAGCCTTTCTCTTGATTTTCATGGATATGGTGTTCTATCTCAGTTTTCTTTTCTTCTCTGCTTTTGATACAGCTTGTGTGAATATTATGTTGTGACACATCTGAAGTTGGTAAAATACTACTATGGAACTGGTAACTAGTGACATTAGTTTCCCCATTTATGACTATGTCATGAGCACGCTCAGTTTTTCTCCTCTTTGTGCGATCCATCTTCTTCATGGAGTTTGCTTTTCTTTTCTTATCAAAACTCTGTTGCAATATCAAATAAGATTCCAAAAGAAAAACAGAACGTTATTCCCATATATATTATATATATGTAGTGCTGTCAAATTTAACAAAGTTTGCAGAAACAAATATTTAGCCAATTATAATTAATTCAACAAGATTTATGGGGCTACTACAGTACAAAATGTTTTCCACAGTATAGTACTAACATGAGTAACAATGTACTAATTATATCAAGGATAAATTGCCTAATTCACATTTTCTTGCTGAAATATGAGAAGACACATTGACCTACTACCAAAATATAATGGCACTTCTAAAAAATACAATTGATTTAATTTTTTCTTTTCCACTGAATAGTAGGCACATGTAAAATATATTTGAGAATGCTTGACTGGTCTCAGATCTAAAGTTCAGAATTATTAAGTGATGATGTATGACTAAACAAAATAGTACAGTAGGCAAAGTTATAGGGACATTTCTTCTCATCATTATTAACCATATAGGTTGCTTAAAATGTTTGGAATAAGAATATTACTGCAACGAACACCTGCATGCTTATACTTTCCACTATACTTGGATTATTTCCTTTAGGTAGAGTTTTCACAGTAGGATAACTAGTTAAAAAGATATAGCTATTTTCTTATATTATAAAGGAAAGTAAATAGTAACTAAAACAAAAATAGTTAACAAAATACTTAAACAAAAGTATTTAAACAAAAATACTTAGCATCTTTATTTAACTTGGGATGCACTTTTACCTGTACATATATGGTTCTTTTTATCATTGTTTTGGTATATATATATGTAAATCTGGCAACAATCACCATTCATACTAATGTGCAAGGCTAAACACAAAATTTAAAAAATTCATGTATCTATTTATTTTTTAAATATCTACAAAGAACACTTTAAAATCTATTACCTGTTTTCTTTCTTCTGCCTTTACCATAAACTCTGTATCTTTGTAAGCACTACTCTTCACCAAACTGCTAAAGGCATGAAAACCTTCTCCAGAGCCCAAATGGTCAGGAATTCGAGTAAGGCACACTCTTAAATCTTTAGTGAGACCAAATATCTTTTTAAATTCAGCATCACTCTTCAGAGACAATATCTTATTATTTCTTCCTTGCAAAATTTTCTTGTTTCTTTCTTTAGTACCTTTTTCTAATGTTGATGCCATTTCATTCTGGATCTGGAATTAGGAAAAAGAAAACAAAAAATACTGGTAATTACTTAAGTTATCTTATAAAATTAGCAACTAAGTGATTATCTTACCTTATACAAAAGAACATATGAAGCTTTAAAATCTTAAGTGGTTGGTTTGCATTTCCTTTGCCTTGCCACCCACACTCAAACAACTCAATTCAACTCAGTACAAACTTCAAATATTTCCCTATGACTTTTTATTTAATTTGTTGCCCTAGATAGGTAAAAAGTGCTCAATTCTCAGTCAACTGAAATAAGAACGCAAACTAATGACAACTTAAAAATAATCTATATTACATTATTTAGAAATTATAGTTTTCTGGACAAGTCTTCTGCCTTTAATAAATCTTGAATTTAATCATCAGAACTCACATCTTTACATCTCTATAGTCAATGAATTCTGTATTGGAGGGAAGAAATACTTACATTCTTAGATAGACCTCTAAAATAAGTAAGGAGAAGGTAGGTACAAATATTTGGTAAGCACACAGACATATAATTTAGGTAGAACAGAAAGGTAATTGTGAGTATGTTGGGTGATTGGACAAAGCCAGAAAGAAGCGCTTAAAAAAGGAAACTTGTGTACCAAATATATTCCACCACTTTCTAAAAACTACTAAAATGCACTAGTCCTGTCTCACCTCTTCCATGGGCTAAAGAAATTGCTGAGTATCTCACCACCACATGCACACATGCACACACATACGCAAAATCTAAAAAATGCTAAAAACCTACCCTCCTATATGCATAGTATTGATCTCTTGATATGCTAAAAAGTGGGCTGTTAAGTACTCATGTACATATATGTGTATATACACATCTGTATGTGTATATATATACTCACACAATTTTATTAAACTTTGAATTCACGTTATTCTTTTCTAACTCTTGTAAATCTTATTGCTCTGTGATGTTTTTGTTTTAAAGATTTGGCATGCCAAGTAATTCAAAAAAAAGATATTACTTGGACAATCCCAATTGTACTCCTCCTCAAATATTTACTCAGGTGAAAGCTTTGATTTAATTAAGCATTCATGTATGTATAGTATATGTGTAGTAGGGTGGGTGGGAGTAGTAGTAGTATCATAGGTAACTTTGAGAATTAAGAAAGAAAAAGTTTCTATATAAATATATAAAAAAGAACATCCTGACATGGGAAAATTACCTTTGGTTCTTGGTCTCTGAAAACACACTGTTGTGAAGTAATAGTTGTTGCATCAACAGAGGAACTTATTTTCTCTATGCCCTGGATGGTATTTCCTTTTCTGGGGGCATTTTGTCCTGTACTAAATCCATCTGGAAAGTGTGGATTTGTGAATAAAGTCTTACTCTGTTTTAAGCAGTTACTGGATTGATTCATAGTATGTGGATTTGTGGTAGAAGGAGATAATTTCTCAATGTTTTTATTCTTCTCTGCCCTTTGATTGGCCATGAAAGCAAGCTGGGTATTGGAAAGTGATTTTGTCTCCATCTGGGAAGATTTACTTTTAGCCAAAACAATATTTACAACCTCTTTGGATATTTCTGTGACTGGACTTGGACTCACTATCTGTAAAGTGTCTTTTCTTAGTGAAGTATCAGTAGAAACAGAATTCTGTTGGTCAATTTGTGATGGCAGAACATCTGTCCCCTTTTTAGCCAATAGATAGACTTTCCCATTAAACATAACCAGAGCATTATCTTTAATTGACATACTTTTGGATTGTGTTGCACTAGGACCGATGGTACTCAATGGTGGCATACTTATGGTATTATCTCCCAACCTCTTCCTATCTACGAAAGTTTTCAAAATCCTTGAAGCCACATTATTTGAAGACTTAATAGGAACAAGAGATGGAGTATAAGGCTGTAGATTTTCTTGAAAAATCCATTTCACTGGAGCAGCTTGAGAATGCTGACCACCTTTCAATTGTGTCTCTGTAGCAACATTCATTGGAATTTGTGAGGTATTTAGTATCATTGGCTTTGCTATTTCTGTAACAGGTTTTGGATAAATGTTTTGAAAGTTCTTGGTCACTACATTTTTCACTGTTTTTACAGGAGATACATAAATAACAGTTGGCATTTGGGATGCCTCAGCTGATCCTGAGGTACTTGTGGTTGCAGCTGCCAATATCTTTTGCTGAACTGAAGGAGGCAATGATGATGCTGGTAAAGATTTCACTTCAGCATGGGCTGGAATCTGTATATGATGCCCAGAAGGCAAAACTGGAGACTTCACAGTCATTGGAAGACTCTGAGTATTAATTACAATATAAGATGAATCATTTTGTGTTGAGGAGGGAGGAACAGCAAATGTTTGCATGGTGAGTCCATCAATTTTCACACCATGACTTTGAACTTTAGAAACTGATGAAGTAAAGTTTTCAGTGCCCACAGAAGTAGCTCTACCTTTTTCTGCTGTATCTACTGTTCTTGTAAGAAAATACTTTGGAGAACTGGCTGGCTGAAAAATGGGCAATTGAACTGATGCGCTTGTGGAAGGGCTGGAAATCTGAGTCTGAAAGGTAACTTGAACTGGTTTTCCTGTATTCCCCTTTAAAGCATCAGACATGACTGGAGATTGAACTAGCGGTGTAAGATTTCCAGAAGAATTAGGAATTGGAAGTAACTGCAGAAGATTTTTTCCATCCAAGCCAATCGTCTGCACTACTTGGTACATGCAGCCTGAAACACTTAAAAGAACATGAGTAAATAAATACAACATACTACATGGTATATACATTTTATTTAAAAACAAATACTTGTAAATATTTAAAAATATTAAAATGCAATAAAAGTGTGTTACTTTTCATACTGAGTTTTCAAAGTGAAATACTGCAAAAATAAAGATTCTGAAGTAGAAGACTACTAAATGAAGACACAGCTTTCATTTAGATCTTCTCACCTGGCAATGCCCATGGCTCAGTGGGTAGGGTGCTGGTGGGTTCGAACCCAGCCCAGAGCCAGCTAAACAATAATGACAACTGTAACGACAACAAAAATAGCTGGGCATTGTGGCCTGTAGTCCCAGCTTCTTGGAAGTCTGAGGCAAAAGAATCGCTTAAGCCCAGGAGTTTGAGGTTGCTATGAGCTAGGACGCCACAGCACTCAATTGAGAGTGACAATGTAAGACTCTGCCTCAAAAAATAAAAATAAGATAAAATAAAATAGATCTTCTCACCTGATTAGGCAACAGGTATGAAATACTCACATTTATTCCTAAAACTGAAAGACTTTTCTATAGTTTTACCCTGTATAAAACTATGCTACTAGAGGAGGCTTCTGTTAAAATATTTACATCCTTCCTTTTCCTTTTCTTTATATTATTTCCTCTTGTCCTCCTCCTTTACTCTTCCCAAGCAGGATTCTCACTACCGTTCCACTTATTCTACTTGCCTCACTCTTTTCTCTCCCAATCTGTTCTGTCTTCTTCCTACTACAATTGGCCACACTTTTGCTTAAAGCATCTGTTATGGTGTTACCTTTATCACATTTTTTATGTCAGAATCATTTTCATTTACAATAAAGATGTGGTACGTTTGAGGTTTGGTGCTACAAAGTCCTTTTATAGCAACTATTTTCATCATTTTATTATTATTTTATTTATTTATTTTTTTGAGACAGCGTCTCACTTTGTCGCTCTTAGTAGAGTGCTATAGTTTCACAGCTCACAGCAACCTCAAACTCTTGGGCATAAGTGATTCTCTTGCCTCAGCTTCCTGAGTAGCTGGGACTACAGGCACCTGTCACAATCCCTGGCTATTTTTACAGACAGGGTCTTGCTCTGGCTCAGGCTGGTCTCAAACCTTGATCTCAAGTAATCCACCTGCTTGGGCCTCCTAGAGTGCTAGGATTACAGGTGTGAACCACCGCACCCATCCCCTCTCATTTTACTATCAGTAGCCTATCAAGTCATGCATATAATAGCACCATAATTTCAACTGAATAGTTTTCAATGAATGCAGGACAGACTGGAAATCAGTAATTTTTTTTTTTACTAACCAATTTTGATCCCCAAGCTTAAGTTATTTCTTAGTACAAAATAGGTGATTTTAAGAAAAGCCAATATATACTCATCTCTGTATGTATAATCAATTATTTGGGGATTACTTGAATGTAGACACCTTATTTACATCTACAACTGAGCTCTCACGGGACAGGGTTATCACACATATTATCATTCTACCTAAGTACGCATACCCCATTCTAACTCATCGTAGATTAAGTCTTGGCATATATGGTATGTTCCAAGAGATACATTTTCTGACCACCTTAACTATCCTTATCCTTCCTTCATAATTAATCTATAACATCACATCTGTTAAATTCCATCATGGTACACTTCACAGGTTATGTCATCATATAGTAGTATGTTTGTCTACTGACTGTCTCTTCTGTTAAATTCTAGTAACACGAGTGCAGAGTCCATGTCCTACAGACCCAATATGGTCTTAGATAACTTATATCAAATGAAGAAAACCATTCAAGGACAAAAAAATAATAATAATAATTAGGATTCTGAAAAGTATAAAGGTGTGTTTTCCTACCTATAGATGTGCCTTTAAAACCCTCAAGTATTAATTAAAAAGGCAAAAATTCTACACATCCTAGGAAGTGCTGGAACTCAGTTTTACTTTTCTGCAGCTCAAGTAACATCATTATACATTTACGAAAAGTTAGAACAGTCTTCTGGACACTTGGTAGGTATGTCAGAATGTTACCCTGAATTTAACAAAAATTAACCTCTGAGAAAGAAGAATGACCCTAAAGAAAGTATGAATTCTTGCTTTTAGAGCTTGAAAAGAAAAACTCACCTTCATGACCTCCCTGCACACCCATCCCAAAGCACATATGAACTAGAAAAGCACTTATTCAACAATTCATTAAACAAAAAGCTACTGAGTGTCTATTATAGTCAGGGACAAGGCTCAGTTAGAGGTAAATGGTCACTCGCTGGTCCACTCTCATTTTTGTGCAGCCCACAAACTAAGGATGGTTTTTATATTTTAAATTATTGAAAAATAATTCCTCCCATGAAAATTATGAGATTCAAATTTTAGTATTTATAAGGTTTTATGAATACATAGTGACATTCATTTTTTATGTTTTGCATATTGCTGCTTTCATGTTACAACTATAGAGGTAAGTAGTTGGAGAAGAGATCATATGGATCACAAAACCTAAAATATTTACTATCTGGCCCTTTACACCTTTACAGAAAAAATTTGCTGGTTCCCAAGATAGATCAACCCTAAAATAAATTTAGATAATCCCTAAAAGAACATAAAATACCAGGTACATCAATATGAAAAAGGGCAATTAGCATTACATGAAATAAATAATGTAACTGAATGAATACAAAAATGCTTGCTCATTTTCTTAAAAAATTTTCTTCCCCAAATTTCCTTAATAAGATGATCTCCTACATCTGTGGTTGCTCCTCAGTCTTCTCTGCCAACTCATCCTATTTCAATCAACTTTCAAATCATAGAATTATTTTCCTATTCTATACTCTTTCCCTAGATGATTTCTTTTAAATCCATGATTTCAATCAAACTATTATAGCACTTAAAATATCAACACAATTTCAATATTTATATCAGTTGCTCCTTTGATATTCAGATTGATATATCCAACTTCCCTTTTTTAAAAAATATAGAATGCTTCATGAATTTGCGTGTCTTCCTTGAGCAGGAGCCATGCTAATCTCATTCAAATTTCAGTATGTGAGCTGCCAAAGTGAGCTCCTAACTTCCCTCCTAACATATCCATTCAGATTCTCAAAGGTTCCTAAAAGTCAACATGACCAGAACCCCCAAATTCCTAACCTTCCAGGGTTTTCTTCATTGGTAAATGGCATCTCATCTGTCTTAGAAGCCTAAGTCACAACAGGTAAATCTTGTTTTCTTAACCCTTTATATTCAATCCATCAGAAAATCCTGTTGATATTTTCTTCTGAATTTCCTTTGATTTGTTCATCTCTTCCTAAATCAATTGTTACCACTCTAGTCCAGGCAAACACCATCTCTGACTTAGGCTATTACAAAACTTTTGTAATTGATCTTCTTTACTTTAGTCGTATCCTCTCCCTTTCAATTCATTCAGCACATTAATACTGGTCCTATCCTGTTTAAACATTTCAGTGGCTTCCCATTATTCTTAAAGTGGTAGGAAGAAAACTGCTGCTTCTTATACAGTGGAAGACAAAGAAAGAGGATTGGGCTAAAACTAAAAGCTTCTTATAGGCCAGCAGAATGAGGATGTAAAATGCACATTGGAAATAATTCAATGAGGGTTACTGATAGCTTTAACAAGGGCAGTTTGGTGAGGAAAAAAGTTACTAAGGAATCAATATAAAGATAGCAAGTACAGAGCACTCTTTAAAAAACTGGTCAAGGAGAGAAAGACTGGCAAACAGCTGGAAGAAGAAATGAGGCCAAAGAAGGGATATTTTGCTTTCCTTGTTTTTTTTTTTTTTTTTGGCCGGGGCTGGGTTTGAACCCGCTACTCTAGCATATGGGGCCAGCGCCCTACTCCTTTGAGCCACAGGTGCCGCCCTTTCCTTCTTTTTTTAAGGTTAGATGTACCAGAACTGATATAAAAGCTAACTTGAGCCAGTTAAGTGGAGGAAACCTGTAATAAAGGAGAAGGAAGGATAATCAATGAGAAAGAGGTAGGAAATGGAAACACAAAGACAGGTGGAGAGACTGAACCTTAAAGAAAGCTACAGAAACATCTTCCTTTGGAATTAGATGGAAGGTTGAAGTAATTCTAATCTAATAGTTTTGCTTTCTTTATGAAAAGGAAGATGACGTCTGTTAAGAATAAGGGTGAAGATAGATATTTGAGGAAAATCAAAGATTTGAAATAGTCCTTGTGAAAGAATAAGCTGACCACAGAAAATATTAGAGCTGCCAGGTAGGGACTGATGGCCCAGAGAGATGAGCAGTGATTATGAATTTATATTGGTACCTATCTGTACACTTGTGTGAAATTTTCCTTGTCACATCAGGCACAGGCCAAGAGAAAGCATATTGCTGAGTTATTCAGGATTGTGATTGTTTCATAAAGAAGCAACAAAAATCAAATAGGAAATGAATTTGAAGTATTAGTAAGTTATTAAAATAAAGAATGCCAAAAGCTAACGGATAAGGATAACGTAAAGGGATTATTGGACTAGAAGGCTACATAAAGTTAAGTGGGAGCACTTAAACAAGGAAGCTAGAAATACACAAGTTGGTATTTAGAAAGGAAGACTGAATTGACTTCGTAGATGTACAATTTCATCTAGTAATAAGGACTACAGAAGTAGACAGATGCAAATTAGAGAATAAGATCCTGGGAAAAAAGATCTCTGTACTATAAGACCAGGTGAAAAGAGATTATCCACATAGATGATGAAATGACACAGGATTGGAGGGAAGCTAGTATATGGTATTAATGAATCACAATTAAAGCGTGATAAGCCACAAAATTGTCTTGAAGCCCTGCTCTCTTAGGCAGTCAATTTTCTTTCTTATTACTAACTAAAACTTCACTCTCAAAGATTACCAAATATGTTCTCTCATTAAATGTTTTTACTCTGTCCACATTCTCCAGGTGTTCTCTGTTGCAGCAACTAATGGTGCTAGTTGATTATTCCTCCATCTTAAACCTTCTTTTTTTTTTGAAACAGAGTCTTACTTTATCGCCCTCTGTAGAGTGCCATTGTGTCACAGCTCACAGCAACTTCCAACTCTTGGGCTTAGGTGATTCTCTTGCGTTAGCCTCCCCGCCAAGGTGCCTGCCACAATGCCCTGCTATTTTGTTGTTGTTGTTACAGTTTGGCTGGGGCTGGGTTTGAACCCACCGCCCTTGGTATATGAGGCTGGTGTCTTAGTCATTGAGCCACAGGTGCTGCCCTTAAACCTTTTGCTTATCATGGCTTCCATTGTGTACAATTTCTGTTTCTTTCTTTCTTTCATTTGTCATTTATTTATTTATTTATTTATTGTTGCAGTTTGGCCGGGGCCAGGTTCAAAAGTACCAACCTCGGTATATGGGGCTGGTGCCCTACCCACTGAGCTACAGGTGCTGGCCAATTTCTGTTTCTTTCTGTTGACTTTCTTAAGTTCTCTCTTTTTTTTTTGAGACAGAGCCTCAAGCTGTCACCCTGGATAGAGTGCCGTGGCATCATAGCTCACAGCAACCTCCAATTCCTGGGCTCAAGCAAGTCTCCTGCCTCTGCCTCCCAAGTAGCTGGGACTACAGGTGCCCACCACAACGCCTGGCCATTTTTTTGGTTACAGCCGTCATTGTTGTTTGGCAGGCCTGGGCTGGATTTGAACCCGTCAGCTCAGGTTTACATGGCTGGCGCCTTAGTCTTGAGCCACAGGCGCCGAGCCTCTTCTTTTTTTTTTTTTTTTTTTTTTTTAGAGACAGAGTCTCACTTTGTCGCCCTTGGTAGAGTGCCATGGCTTCACAATTCACAGCAACATCCAGCTCCTGGGCTTAGGCGATTCTCTTGTCTCAGCCTCCGGAGTAACTGGGACTACAGGTGCCTGCCACAACGCCTGGCTATTTTTCGTTGCAGTTCAGCTGGGGCTGGGTGTGAACCTGCCACCCTCAATATATGGGGCCAGCGCCCTACTCACTGAGCCACAGGTACCGCCCAATGTTCTCTTTTTTATTCACTTTCTGCATTTTTAGTTATGCGTGGCCCTCAAAGTACAATTCCTTTTTTTTTTTTTTTTTTTAGAAACAGTCTCACTTTATTGCCCTCGGTAGAGTGCCATAGCATCATAGCTCACAGCAACCTCCAACTCCTGGTCTTAGGCGATTCTCTTGCCTCAGCCTCCTGAAGAGCTGGACTACAGGCGCCCACCACAACGCCCAGCTATTTTTTGTTGTTGTTGCAGTTTGGCCGGGGCTGGGTTTGAACCCACAACTCTCAGTATATGGGGCCAGTGCCTACTCACTGAGCCACAGGCACCGCCCTCAAAGTACAATTCTTGACTCTGTTTTTCACCTTTAGAGATTCTTCCTTAAAGACTACACAAATTTTCATGGTTTCAACTATTTCCTTCAACTATCTCCTAATATTGACCTTAGTTCCATATTTGTGACAATACTTACCATTTATTTTTAATACCATCACTTTAAATTTTACAAGTTAAAATTACTCTCCATTGAGAACTAGTACTCTATTCTACCATCCAGTCGTGTAGCAGCAACACTATTTTCTAGATCATACAGATTTTAAATCACCTAGTTATCTGTGATTTATCATTATCATTCTTATTTACATTCTATTCATTCACAGCACCTTGCATACATGCTTACAAAAAGCAATCGATATACAACTACTGAGTTGCCACGTCCATAATTTTCTTCTTTTTAACAGATTTTAACCATTTTCTCTTTCTTCACCAATCCACTTCTACTATCCAAATCAGAGCCTCATCATCCGTGACTAGCACTCATCATCTCATGTCTACATCATTTTGCTCTGACGTTTAAACTAGTTTTTCTGACTACAGACACAGTTGGTTAGGTATCTCTAACAGATTGAAATTGTTGTTTTCATCCTGTTACCTCCAGTTCAAAGTTTCTATGTTAATCATTGCCAATTCAGCTTGACATGGAAGTCATTTACAATTTTATCCCATCAATTTCTTTTCCTTTTTTTTTTGTAGAGACAGAGTCTCACTTTATCACCCTTAGCAGAGTGCCGTGGCGTCACACAGCTCACAGTAACCTCCAACTCCTGGGCTTAGGCGATTCTTTTACCTCAGCCTCCCAGGTAGCTGGGACTACAGGCGCCTGCCACGCCTGGCTATTTTTTTTGTTGTTATGGCAGTATGGCCGGAGCCCTACCCACTGAGCCACAGGTGCCACCTTAGTCTCATCAATTTCTAACCAGTGATTTGCAACCATTGTGCCACAGCACACCAGTGTGCCATAAGAGGATCCTGGCTATGCCATGAAATTTTTTTTTTTTTTTTGAGACAGAGTCTCAAGCTATCACCCTGGGTAGAGTACTGTGGTGTCATAGTTCACAGTGTCATAGCTCACAGCAACATCCAATTCTTGATTTCAAGTAATCCTCTTGCCTCAGTTTTTCTATTTTTAGTAGAGATGAGGGGTCTCGCTTTTGCTCAGGCTGGTCTTGAACTTGTGAACTCAAGCAATCCACCAGCCTCGGCCTCCCAGTATGCTGGGATTACAGGGGTGAGCCAAATATTTAAAGATCATTCATTATTTTTTTCTTTCCTTTTTTTTTTTTTTTAAGAGCAACACAGTCTCACTTTATCGCCCTTGGTAGAGTGCCTTGGTGTCACACAGCTCATAGCAACCTCCAAATCCTGAGCTTAGCGATTCTCTTGCCTCAGCCTCCCAAATAGTTGGGACAACAGGCACCTGCCAGAACGCCCAGTGATTTTGTTGTTGTTGTTGCACTTTGGCTGGGGCCGGGTTTGAACCCACCACCCTCGGTATATGGGGCCAGCGCCCTACCCACTGAGCCACAGGCGCCGCCCATGTAAGAATTTTTTTTTGAGACAAAGTTTCACTATGTCGCCCTCTAGAGAGTGCTGTTGCATCACAGCTCACAGCAACCTCAAACTCTTGGGCTTAAGTGTTTCTCCTGCTCCACCTCCCAAGTAGCTGGGACTACAGGTGCCTGCCACAACACCCGGCTATTTTTTTCCTTTTTTGACTGTAGTTGTCACTGCTATTTGTAGGCCCAGGCTGGGCTTGAACCAACCACCTCCAGTGTATGTGGCTGGTGCCCTACCTACTTGAGCTAGTGGCACCAAGCCTATTCATTATTTTCACAAGAAAGTTCAAAGTACTTAATTTTGATCAACATAATCAACATAATTTAAGTGTGCCATGGAAGGTTAACTGTAAGTTCAAATGTGCCATGAGATGAAAAAGGTTGAAAAATACTCCTGTAAACAATATAACCTACAATTTGTGCACATGGAATCTCTATTCTTACCAGAGAGATCTCTTTGCTATTATGAAATGCCACTTATATATTATTTACTCAAGGTATTATATTTTTTTCTTCTTTAATAACATAAAACGAAGTTTAAACTCCATCTTCTCCATGAAATATCTACTAATCAAGTTTACACTTTCTTCCAACCTGGAATCCTAAAAGCACTCCCACTGGTGCCATTAAAGCTGGGAATTATATGTCTTCTCCATTGCCTTTTATCTATTGGCTAATTTTAAAAACTGAATTATTCCTCAATAAGACTAAAATTCCTTAAAGTGAGAGGCAGCTATATGATTTATTTTGCAATGTTTTTCTAATACCAAACATAGTATACCCTCAAAAATTATTACATTGAAGTAGCTGGGCATTGTGGTGGGCGCCTGTAGTCCCAGCTGCTTGGGAGGCTGAGGCAAGAGAATCACATAAGCCCAAGAGTTCAAGGTTGCTGCGAGCGGTGACACCATGGCACTTTTTACCAAGGGTGACATAGTGAGACTCTGTCTCAAAAAAATACATGTATTACATTGAAGATGATATAGTTGTTTCCAACACCATTTCAAGTGAACTATCTGAATGCCTTTTATTGCCTACTACTCTCCTTTGGCTTATTTTTGTAATACATTTTATCAGTAACATCTATCTAACAAATTAAAAACTTCAACAGAGTGGAACCCATGACTCTATAATTTATGTAGGAACAAGCATGTTTTAATTGACATTGTATTCAAACAAATTACATAGGCTTCTAGTATGTCACACACTGCATTATATAGCCTATTGCTGCTTTACAAAAAAAATATAAATATTACACAAACTGCTTTCAAATCTGATCACTGGACTTTTTCCCTCTCTTTTCCTCTACTTCCTCTCTCAAAAGGGGAAAAAATGCAGTTCTTCCCTGTCAACAGATCAGTTGAAAGTCACATAATCTACCCACAGACCGTAAATTCCTTAAGGGTATGCTGTTTTAAGGCTGAGTGTTGTGGCTCACGCCTGTAATCCCAGCACTTTGGGAGGCTGAGGTGGGTGGATCACCCGAGCTCATGACTTCAAGAAAAGCCAGAGTAGAATGAGCCCCCATCTGTAAAAATAGCCAGGCGTTGTGGGGGGAGCCAGATACTCAGGAGGGTAAGGCAAGAGAATCGCTTGAGCCCAAGAGTTAGCAGTTGCTGTGAGCTATGACAAAAAGTTGCTGTGAGCTATGATGCTGCAGCACTCTACTGGTGACAAAGTGAGACTCTGTCTCAAAACAAAACAAAACAACACAAAAAAAACCCCTTTGGCCAGGTGTGGTGGCTCATGCCTGTAATCCTAGCACTCTAGGAGGCTGAGGCAGATGGATTGCTCGAGCTCAGGAGTTCAAGAACAGCCTGAGCAAAAGCGAGACCCTGTGTCTACTAAACATTGAAAAACTGAGGCAAGAGGATAGCGTAAGCCTGAGTTGGAGGTTCCTGTGAGCTACGACGCCATGGCACTCTACCCAAGGCAACAGCTTGAGACTCTGTCTCAAAAAAAAAAGGGGGTATGTTATCTTATTCTTATTTACAGCCTTTGCATCTAATTGAGCAATTGGACACTGCAGACAATAGTGTTAGCTGAACTGAATCCTATAAGCTATAATAAAAAATATCCATGATTTGGCAACAAAATAGAATGAGTTCTATAAACTAAAATTAAACTGAAATATAAAATGCTAAGGAGAGAATTAATAAATCAGGGTGAAATTCATACTTCTTCAACCAATATACATTTTTTTCAGATCTAAAGAGAATTTTCTATTGAGATTAACTAAAACCCTACAAAGATCCCAATCTGCTCATTAATGTCAGAACTAAAACTAGAACCAGATACTGCATCCCATGCTCTGGTTTGGTCACCTAAAAATAATCATCAACATGCTAATTACTTTTAAAACAAGCTAGTATTTAAACTGAGAAATTACAATGAAAAAAATCATAGTTTAAGATTTTAAAAGAGGAAAGATTATGGGCTTCTAATCCTGGCTTTTATAATCACTGGTTGACTGACTAAAAAACCTACTTCACCTCTTTGAATCTGTTTCTTCATTTGCTAAATGGGGAAAATAAGCCTTGCTACTACAAATAAATGAAATAACTGCCTGTTAGTTATCATCTTCCATTAAAATGTACAACTGCCCCCAAGAATAAGAAATGAATCAAATAAGATCTTTGAGAACTTTAATTAAAAAGGTATATTAAACATACCAAAAATGTTATATAACTTCAGACATTTTTATTATTCTAACATTAACATGAAGCATTCACATATTAGAAATGAGATGATAAAAAATGTTAGAGACTAATGAATATTTTGTAGGTATGTTTGCAAAATATATTTTTTCAACCACTAGAAGACTCTTTTCCATCTTACTATTTATGATAATATAACATTAAGTACATACTTAACATAATATACATAAAAGCATATAGCATTATATATACCATACAATATTAGGTACATAACAGATATATTATAATAGTTGTAATTAACTCTAATCCTAATAAACAGCCAAGCATGGGAGATATTACCATTCCCATTTTATAGGTGAGAAAATGCAGGTTCAGAAAAATTTAATAACATTTGGACTATATGCTTTCCTTGGGCAATCTTACCAAGTTGTTTGTATTATAGGGTCCAAAAAATTCAAATGCACAAACTGAAAGAATAGATTTCAGGTAGCCTGTATATATCTGTGTTTATCTCTTAAACACATACACATATAAGCCACGAAAGATAAAACTTACACAGTATACATCTAAATGCACGCTGAAGTGACAGTGAATCATTACCAGTCTAACCAAGCCCAAGCCCTTTGCTGAAGACACCAATTTTAGCTCCCCATTTGAAAAGGAAGGGTTAAGGGACTTTAGAAGCCAACTGCCAATCACATGACATCTTAATTATTATTATTACAAGATGTATAATCATAGGCGTTTATTATAATACCTCTAAGCTGATGCCTCTCAAGTCTTTATTTTCAGCTCTGACTCAGCCTGAGTTTCATGTTGAACTATCTCTGATTGCTTTCTGGCTGTGTTCCTCACCCCAGATAATTTACCAATATTCATCTAGAAAACTGGTATCATAATCTTGGCCCCTTCTTGACAATTCACTAACAAGGTCTAGCCATTTTCCCTTCTGTATTTCTTTGAATCCAACCCCTAGCGTTCATCAGCTAGTTTGGTCCTGAAAATCTCTGAAAAGACAACTGAAATGGAATCATTACATGTCCATCCCTCACCCCCAAATGTGCACTGCCATTAGTTATCTAAAATGCATACCTGTGTTCATCTTTTCTGTAACTGAACAATCTCCAATAGATGAAGTCTAACCCTTTTATTAGGACAAACTAAACCCTTAAGAGCAATCTATTTATTATAACTTGTAGCACAGAATCAAACAAATACCAGTTGTTAGAAATAAACCACACTGGTGCTTTATTTACCAATTCCCTCTGCCTAACCATATCCTGCATTCACCTTTAACTAGATAGCTAATACTTAACGTTTCCCAATTCAGCTGCTCTTGAGACCTTTTCTACAACTCCCCTTCTCTATATCCTTATAGCATCTTATGCACAATGCTACCATAAAATTTATCACATTATCTCTACCTTCCCATACCCCCATGAAGACCATAAAATTTTTCATAGCAAAAGGCCATGTGTACTTTTAATCAGTCTTTCCATTTAACAGTCTATTACATACATGCTAGGCACCCAATGAGTTTTCTTTTCTTTCTTTCCTTTTGTTTTTTTTTCAGAGGCAGAGTCTCACTTTATCACCCTTGGTACAATGCCCTTGCCTCAGCCTCCTGAGTAGCTGGGACTAGAGGTGCCTGCCACAACACCTGGCTATTTTTTTATTGCAGTTTGGCTGGTGGTGGGTCCAAGCTGACATGGGGTCAGCACCCCACCCACTGAGCCACAGGTGCTGCCCTCAATGAGTTTCCTTTAACAAATGTTTAAACTGCACTGACAGTTAAGTGGTGAATTAGGATACAAATTTAATTCTAAAGCATACCTTCTTTCCACTATACCATTTGGACTCCTGCTTTTTGCTCTTTGCTAATAAAACCCAATTTGAAACAAACTAAATATGTACTATGAAAAAAATCTTCGTGCGGCACCTGTGGCTCAGTGGGTAGGGTGTCAACCCCATAGACCGAGGGTGGTGGGTTCAAATCTGGCTCTGGCCAAACTGCAACAAAATATAGCCAGGCGTTGTGTCAGACGCCTGTAGTCCCATCTACCTGGGAGGCTGAAGCAAGAGAATCGCCCAAGCCCAGAAGTTGGGGGTTGCTGTGAGCTGTGTGATGCTATAGCACTCGACCAAGGGCAATAAAGTGAGACTCTGTCTCTACCAAAAAAAAAAAGAAGAAAAGAAAAATATCTTCAAAACTTTGCTTTTGTACTGTAAAATTAAACGGGTTTTACATTTTATGCTCTGTGAATTAGATTCTTCAAACAATATATATTCTGTATTACATCACTGAAAAATTTTAGAAACGCAATTAACTCACAAAAACTTCAAATGTCTACAGAAAATAAGAAAATCATTTAGCCAATTAAATTATGAAGAAAAGAAATGATTTAGTACCATCAAAAGTATTATCAGAAAAATAAGAAAACCATAGGCTTGACATGGTGGCTCATGCCTGTAATCCTAGCACTCTCATAGGCCAAGGCAGGAGGATCACTTGAGTTCAGAAATTTAAGACCAGACAGAGTAAGAGTGAGACCCTGTCTCTACTAAAAAGAGAAAAATTCGCTGGGTGTGGTGGCAGGTGCCTATAGTCTCAGCTAGTTGGGAGGCTGAGGCAGGAGGATCACTTGAACCCAGGAGTCTGAGGTTGCTGTGAGCTAGGCTGATGCCATGGCTCATTAGCCTGAACAACAGTGTGAGACTCTGTATCACAAAAAAAAAAAAAAAAAAAAAAAAAAGAGAGAGATTCTGCACCTGTAGCTCAGTGGCTAGGGTGCCAGCCACATACACCCTGAGCTGGGTTCAAATCCAGCCCGGGCCAACTACAACCAAAAAATAGCCAGGCGTTGTGGAAGGCACCTGTAGTCCTAGCTACTTGAGAGGCTCAGGCAAGAGAATTGCTTAAGCCCAAGAGTTTGAGATTGCTGTGAGCCTGACGCCACAGCACTCTACCAAGGGTGACGTAGTGAGACTCTGTCTCAAAAAAAAAAAAAAAAGAGGGCAGTGCCTGTGGCTCAGTGGGTAAAGTGCCAGCCCCATATACCAAGGGTGGTGGGTTGGAACCTATCCCTGGCCAAACTGCAACAAAAAATAGCTGGGTGTTGCGCCTAAGCCCAGGGGTTGGAGGTTGCTGTGAGCTGTGATGCCAAAGCACTCTATGGAGGGTGACAAAGTGAGATGCAGTCTCAAAAAAAAAAAAAAAAAGAAAGAAAGAAAGAAAAAATGAAAAATAAGAAAACTAGGGCAATGCCCGTGGCTCAAGGAGTAGGGTGCTGGCCCTATATGCAGAGTGTGGCAGGTTCAAGTCTGGCTCCAGCCAAAACTTCAAAAAAAAAAAAAAAAAATCAATAAATGGGCGGTGCCTGTGGCTCAGTGGGTAGGGCGCCCGCCCCATATACCAAGGTTGGGTTTGAACCTGGCTCTCAGCCAAACTGCAAAACAAAAAAATAGCCAGGCGTTGTGGCGGGTGCCTGTAGTCCCAGCTCCTCAGCAGGCTGAGGGGGGTTGCTGTGAGCTGTGCCACCACATCACTCTACCAAGGGTGATTAAAAAAAAAAAAAAAAGAAAGAAAGAAACATAAGAAAACTAAGCTTCCAATAAACTAAAAGACCTGATGTTAAAAATATTACTTACAAAACTATATTTAGATGTCACACAGATTGTTACTTATAAAACAGAATAGAATCAAATACACAACCATTAAGCAAAATAAGTGTTAATCACCTTCAGAAAGATATTTAGTAAATATCCCAAATAATGTGATGTAGAACATTAGTGACTATAGAAATAAATGCAAAGATAACAAAAACCAGTAAGTTAACGAACTGCAAAAAGATGTAGAAATATAAGTAAAACATAATCTTTAAAAAAATCCCCAAAGGCCAAAAGGATTAAAGTCTGGATAAAAGAATTAAATATACAACAAATAAAAATATAAAATTCTTATTTATAGCAGCACAATTCACAATTGCAAAGATGTGGAAGCAATCCAAATGCCTATCTATACATGAGTAGATTAATAAAATGTGGTGTTTATGGAGTACTACTCAGCCATAAAAAAGTTGGTGATTTAGTATTTTTTGTAACAACCTGGATGATCCTGGAAATTATTATTCTAAGTATCTCAAAGATGGAAAAACAAATAATACATGTACACAATACTAAGTTGGAATCAGTCCATCAAAGGAAGTGAAGTAAAATTCAGCAAGAATCAAGCAGGTGGAAGGGGAGGGAAGGAAGTTGGGTTAATTCACACTTAAATTGTGCAATACACACATTAGGTGAGTGTGGGGAGGTTGGATTAATTCATACCTAAACTGTACAATACACACATGCTGGGTGAAGAGCACACTTATAACTTTGACCTGACATATACAAAACAAACTACGTAACCAAGATAGTAGTTCTTTTTGATATTGAAAAAGAACGTAATTCTAAAACAAATTGCCCATAAAATTACACTGTTGGATGTCATCCAATATCCAAGTACTAAAACAGGGTACCAGAAATCAAGCAATCATTAAAAATTCTACTTTTGCACATCTATACAGGGTGATATCTCTGCCTCTTTCCCCAAACTTTCACCACAAATTTAAAAAAAAAAAATCATACATACAAAAAACGTGGCTTTTTATGATTTGAAATCCAATAGTTCCTTTTTGGCAGTTCTTCAATACTGTTTTAGCTCACTTCCATCATGGACCATTTCCTTTTGTAATGTTGTGCATGCTTTTAAATAATCACCATTGCTTACGTTTTTATTACTATTAGATTTTTTAACTTGTATTTCTTAGTCTAAAAGTTGTACAGAATTAACGTAGTCTTGTAGTAAAAGCTAACACTTAAATAATGCTTTACTCTTTTCCTGCACTAAATATTTTACATACATTCACTCTTTTAATCCTTAAAATATCTAGGTACTATTATTCACAGACTGTAAACTGAGGCACTTGGTCTCACAAATACTAACTGGCAAAGCTAGGATTAACCCCAGATAGCCTGGTTTTCTTCAAACGAGCATCTTCTTCCATGAGTTTTCCATCTTAGTTCTTCATTTTCCTTCTGCAGACTTATTTTTTTTCTCACTACTTACAATACATCCACTAATCTGAGAGTACAAGTTAAAATATTCTGCCTCAGCTACCTTGTTCCTGTTTCATCTCATCTTGATTTTAAAAACCTTTCTAATTATCATCTATTCTCTAAGTTTACAAGAATGTCCTTCTAAAATAAAACCTAAAATCTCCCCAGGTCAAACATAGTTCCTTTTACACCAGCATTGGGATGGCACTTCATTACACCTGCTTCAAAACGCTGTTCAATAGAATTCATTTCACACAGAGAACTTCTCTTACTCTTCTCTTTCTTCATACAAAACTACTGTTTGAAATTTCAAATATTCACTTCCCTCCTTCTAGAACCACTTTTCTTCAATTACATACCTTCACTTTCTTACTAGCTCTATTAAAACATGACTATTTTCTCTGAGGGTCCAATGTCACCAAGGCTGGTCTTGCTAATCCATGCTGATTGCTGCGTGTTTTTCTGCGTGTGCGTCAGAATCTTCCAGAAGGTTTTGGTCACACAGGAGTGTCAGCCATGTTGATTTTCCTCTCCTGTGGAGATCTACTCCGTCCGCCTATGAAACTTGAGAAACTGGAGTCCCGCGGAGCCAGGGGAGGGGCTGACTGCCTCAGCCTCTAAAAAGCTTTTACGTTTCCAAGAAGAACGTGCTCTAAAAGCTCTAAGTGCTGAAGTGCCCCGCGCGTCCCGCAGGAGTGGCGCGCCCTGCTGATCCAACTCCTCTCAAACGCAGGGCGTCCAGAAACGAAGGCCGATTCGACCAGCTGCTAGGGGACCGGCCGAGCGGCGGGCGGGTATGGGGAGTATTTGAAACTGGTACTTACCAAGGCGAGGCGTTGCCTGAATTTTCCTCTGCGGGTTTCAGGAAGACTCTCTGTAGGTTATTGGACATTTTAGAGGGGTGAGAGGGGACAGCTCATCCAGGAAAGTGGGCGGTGTGGGGCCGAGGTTCTCTAAGGGGCGAGAACCAGAGAGAGAGAACGTCAGACTGGAGTTGTTGCGCAGCAACTCTCAGGGGTTCGATGTTTAAATCAGGGCGACGGCGGCTCTCGCGAGGGCGTATCCCAGGCTTCGGAGGGAGGTGGCGCGGCCGCAGAAAAACCGGAAGACTCGGGCTTCTGACGGCCGCTCCTCCTCCCTAGGCTCCGAAAGACTTGGCTCAAGTCTCCGCCCCCTATAGCTACGACGTAGCTCCAGAGCGGCGCGGGGGGCGTGGCATTGATGGTGCCGCCCGGAGCAGGGCTAGGTCATCGACAAAGCCGGCGTCAGCCTGGCTCTGCTGACTCCGCCCACCAAAGCCACTAAACTAAGCGTAGCTCGGCCGCAGCTTCCGTGGTCGTAATGTCCGGTTGCTAAGCTGAATGGCTCGCTAACGCCCCGCCCTTATGAAACAATCCAATTGCAAGAGACGTTTGCTATCTTTTCTTCCGGATCAAGGAACAAACCGCAAAAGAAAAATCTTAGAACACCTACACAAATAAAATGTTTCCGGGGTCAATCATAAATTTTCTGTTTTTGTACTCCCTGGTAGTGTAAGTGTACCTCGCTCGCTAGCACTTTAAAAGATATCAGCCGGCCTTTTTGGAGTTGTCATACACTCGTGATCTGAAGAAATTTTAGAAGCCAGCCTGTGGACAGCGATGCATTGTTGCTACTATTCTTAAGGTTTCTCTTTTCTCCCTCTTTTCTGAAGCTTTAGCTTCCACAATTACTTATCCCTTTCCTCCATCTTATTTCCATGCCTCAGTCAAAACTGTCACTTATATTCATATAGTTTATTCTTCAAAAGTTTTGTCCCCTATGTAAACTTATTTTAGAAGTTATCTTTATTTGGATCCCCAGAGAAAAGCTTTTGAAAAGTCTCTCGATTTCTGCATTTAAGACAATATTGGAGAAAAGAGTTCAGTCTCTGATTACATGGTATAAATTCTAGTTCAGCTGCAGCTAGAAGGAGAGTGTGGGTGGAGTGGTTTGGAAAGTCCAGTTTTATCTGGAGTAAGCAGAACTGAGGGAAGTAAAACTCAACAGAAATCAAGAGGAGTGGGGAAAGAAAAGGAAGCGATGGGTATAATAAATACTGTGAGTGATATGCACACTTATAACCATGACTCTAGCATTATTATTATTATTGTTGTTATTATTTTATTTTAGTCTCACTATGCCACCCTCAGTAGAGTGCTGTGGTGTCACAGCTCACAGCAACCTCAAACTCTTGAGCTTAAGCAGTTCTCTTGCCTCAGCCTCCCAAGTAGCTGGGACTACAGGTGCCTGCCCCAACACCTGGCTATTTTTGTTGTTGTTGTTGTTCCAGTTGTTGTTTAGCCGGCCCAGGCTGGTTTCTAACTTGCCAGCCTCAGTGCATGTGACCAGCGCCCTACTCACTGAGCTATGGGCACTGAGCCAACTCTAGGATTATTAAAGAGATTTATTTAACCAATAATATGTGTACTTTTGTAATACTTTGAAATTTAAAAAAATTAAAAAATAGGGCAGTGCCTGTGCCTCAAAGGAGTAGGGTGCCCACCCCATATGCCGGAGTTGGCAGGTTCAAACCCAGCCCCAGCCAAAACTGCAAATAAATAAATAATAAAAAAATCAAATTGGCATCAGACATGTTAACAGAACATTTGATGCAAAAATACAATGGAATTTTGAGATGTTAAGAGATAATTGGAAGAGGTAGAGACAAAGTCTCACTTTGCCCACTGCCCTTCTGTAGAGTACTATAGCATCACAGCTCACAGTAACCTCAAACTCTTGGGCTTAAATTATACTCTTGTCTGAGCCTCTCAAGTAGTTGCAACTACAGGTGCCCATCACAATGCAGGCTATTTGCAGAGACAGGGTCTCTCAGGCTCAGGCTGGTCTCAAACTCCTGAGCTCAGGCAATCCACCTTCCTGGGTCTTGCAAAGCCTAGAATTACAGGCATGAGCCCCCTTGCCTGGCTGACTCAGGCAAAGTTAAAGAACATGTTAACTCATTAATGATGGAATTATTAAGATATTAAAACAGGCTCAAAAGAGAATCCCAAGAACACACTCTATTTAGGCAATGAGAAATACTGGAGTGTATTTAATAATAGATGTTAAATTGGACAGTATCTAGATGGCAATAAAACAAAATGTAATATTTGAAATCTTCCACAGACCATTAGAGAGGGGTGTGGAATCACCTGCATCTCAACCATGCAAATTCATCTCCATCTCTATAAATAGGAATTGCTTGCATCATTAACCCTCCACAAGTTAATTTCTTTGGTTTTCTTTTTTTTTCTTGAGACAGAGCCTCAAACTGTTGCCCTAGGTAGAGTACCATGCATTCACAGCTCACAGCAACCTCCGATTCCTGGGCTTAAGTGAATCTCTTGTTTCAGCCTCCCAAGTAGCTGAGACTATAGGCGCCCACCACAATGCCTGGCTATTTTTTGGTTGTAGTTGTCATTGTTTGGGCTGGATTCGAACTCGCCAGCTTTGGTGTATGTGGCTGGCACCTTAGCCGGTTGAGCTACAGGCACTGAGCCCACAAGTTAATTTCTATCACTAAAGTATTGCAAAATTCATCAATTATAATGAAAAGTGAAGGACCCTATTGAATCTGATAACCACAGTCTTCTAGATAATGTACGAGATTTCATTGAAAAAATATTAGTCTTTTTTTTTTTTTATTGAGACAGTTTCATTCTGTGCCTTGGGTAGAGTGCCATGGATGGCATCATAGCTTATAGCAACCTCATACTCCAGGGCTCAAGCAATCCTCTTGCCTCAGCCTTCAGGGTAGCTGGTATGACAGGCCCTGGCCACTAAACTTTTCCAGGTTTTTCTTTCTTTCTTTTTTTCTTTTTTTTTGAGGCAGAGTCTCACTATGTTGCCCTGGGTAGAGTGCCAAGGCATCACAGCTCACAGCAACTTCCAACTCTTGGGCTTAAGCAATTCTCTTGCCTCAGCCTCCCAGGTAGCTGAGACTACAGGCGCCTGCCACAATGCCCAGCTACTTTTTTGTTGCAGTTGTTTAGTTGGCCCAGGCCAGGTTCGAACCCGCCACCCTTGGTGTATGTGGCTGGCGCCATAACCACTGTGCCAAACTCCTGTCTTGGTTTTTCTATTTTTAGTAGAGATGGAGTCTTGCTCTTGCTCATGCTGGCCTCAAACTCCTGTGCTCAAGCAATTCACCTACCTAAGCCTCCCAGAGTACTAGGATTTCAGGCATGAAACGCTGTGCCCGGGTGCAAGTCCTATTTTTTTACATTTCAAATTTTTCCAGAAGAACCAAATAATTTATTTATAAGAAAATTATCAGTTAATATGACATACAAAACTTCATATGGGTTTTACTCTAATACATATTTCTATTCAATACTAATATCATAAGAAAAGCAATTCCAGGATACATTAAAAAATAAGAAAAGTGGCTCGGCGCCTGTGGCTCAAGTGGCTAAGGTGCCAGCCACGTACACCTGAGCTGGCGGGTTCAAATCCAGCCTGGGCCCGCCAAACAACAATGACGGCTGCAACCAAAAATTGGCCAGGTGTTGTGGCAAGCACCTGTAGTCCCAGCTACTTGGGAGGCAGAGGCAGGAGACTCTCTTGAGCCCAGGAATTGGAGGTTGCTGTGAGCTGTGATGCCACAGCACTCTATCCAGGGCGACAGCTTGAGGCTCTGTCTCAAAATAAATAAATAAATAAATAAATAAATAAATAAATAAGAAAAGTGAAACTAGTTTTTCTAGACTGCTTGTTTTGAAAACATTTTGTTCCCATGAAATTGGGATGTTATAGAACAATTATTTCATAAAAGATGCTTGCTCCTGGGAGGCGCCTGTGGCCCAAAGGAGTAGGGTGCCAGCCCCTTATGCCCCGGAGGTGGCGGGTTCAATCCCAGCCCTGGCCAAAAACTGCAAAAGAAAAAAGAAAAGATGAAAAGATGCTTGCTCCTGGAGCAGCAGACATAGACTCCCATACCAAGAGTAAAGATGTCTCTGTTCCCAGGAATGGAGGTTTGTGTCTTCCTGCTGGTTGTTGCCTTTGTCAGAATTGCCACAAAGTGCCATGGCCCCACCCACCACCTCCCTAACAACTACAGCCCCCAAACCACAACCCCAACAAACACCATGAATACCACAGGAGAGACTCTTTGTGATCAATGAATATGCAAGAGCCACCTGCAACACTGAGGGCAGTGTTCCAATGAAGTCTTAGGCTCAAAATAAGCAAAGCCATGGATTCTAGCAGCCTCTTTCATGGGCCACAACAGATGTCCTTTTCTTGTGGACCTGCCTGACCATGGTTCACCCTGTGCTGACAACTAATGGGAATGTCTTCTCAGCTCTCTGCACTGTCGACTTCCTTCTCAGTTCAGCTTGGTACATTCCACTGTTCCTTTATTCACAACAAGATGGAAATTTGAAATGGATTTTAAGCAAGAGGTCCTGCCTAGGGCATATGCATCTGTGTGTGTGGCAGGGGGCTTCCATGCTATGTGCTCCCCTACCTATGAGCTTATGGGTAGGAGGAACAAGTGTATAGACACCCAGTCTTCAGTCTTAATTATTTTGCCATTTAATAAATATGTGAGGAGGGACTTTACCTAACAAATGCAATCAGTGTAACCTGGTTTCTTGTACCCTCAATGAATCCCCAATGATAAAAAAAAAAAAAAAATGGATCTTAAAAATTAAAATAAAATAAAATAAATATGTTAGGGAAAAAAACGGTGATTTTCAACTGGTGTGCCACAAGAAGATCTTAGGTGTGCCTTAAAAATTTTTAAAGATCTAGCTTGGCACCCATAGCACATTGGTTATGATGTCAGCCACATACATTGAGAGTGAAGAGTTTGATCCCAGACCAGCCCAGCTAAACAACAATGACAACTGCAACAAAAAATAGCCAGGCGTCGTGGCTGGTGCCTATAATCCCAGCTACTTGGGAGGCTGAGGCAAGAGAATCGCTTAAGCCCAAGAGTTGGAAGTTGCTGTGAGCTGTGATGCCACAGCACTCTATCCAGGGTGACAAAGTGAGACTCTGTCTCAAAAAAAAAAAAAAATTTAAAGATCACTAATTAAATTATTTTTGAAAGAAGTTCAAAGCACATTCTTTTCTTTACTCTTTACAATGTAATTTTATTTATTTATTTATTTATTTATTGGAGACAAGAGTCTAACTTTATCACCCTTGGTAGAGTGCTGTGGCATCACAGCTCACAGCAACCTCTGGCTCTTGGGTTTAGGTGATTCTCTTGCCTCAGCCTCCAGAGTAGTTGGGACTACATGCGCCCGCCACAATGCCTTGCCCTGCTGTTTTATTTTTTGTTGCAGTTTGGCCAGGGCTGGCTGGAACCCGCCACTCTCAGTGTATGGGGCTGGTGCCCTACTCACTGAGCCACAGGCGCTGCCCTTGATCAATGTAATTTAAGTGCGCAGCAGAAATTTAACTATAGGTTCAAGTGTGCTGTGAGATTAAAAACAAAAGGTTGAAAAACACTTCTATGCGAGAACTTAAGGGCATGTGAATTGTATATTTTCTTAACACAATTTTATACCTGATAAACAATAAATGGACATCAAAGACTGCACCCAGGTGAACTGAGCAATATAGAACATAAAATATACACTCCTCAATACCGCAAAAGGACAATGAGCTGTACTCATCCACATCAGGTGCTTCAACTTTCTATCTTATTTTAGATAATCCTTTTTCCACCACTTAACAATAACTCAAGCTGAAGCCCTTTAAATTGCCACCTTAGCTGCTCAGCCTTCTGCATTTCCTCCATTTAACTTCTATTTTCTCTGAGTTTATTTGTAGTTTTTCTGAATACTCTGTTTTTTTTTCTTTATCTTCCATTTCTATCACCTTTTTCTTTTTTAAGACAGAGTCTTGTTCTGTCACCCCTACTTGAGTGCAGTGGCATCGTCATAGCTCACTTCAACCTCAAAATCCTGGGCTCAAGTGATCCTCCTAAGTAGCTGGAACTACAGGCATATGACACCACACCAGGCTAATGTTTTCTATTTTTAATAGAGACGGGGTCCAAATCTTACTCAGGCTACCCTCAAACTCCTGACCTGAAATGATCTTCCTGTCTCAGCTTCCCAAAGTGCTAGGATTACATCTTTTACCATTTTCAATCTCTCTTATGTTCTCTTCCTCATGCAGGCTGGATAGTAAGGGTGTGAACTGGGAAGACTAGTAGAAGCATGGACATACAGTTCCAGAAGCAAATTTTGGGTCTTTTACAATGTAAATTGTCATTTTTTATTTTAGTATTTGTGTGTTTAAGGACAAATTAACTTGTTAAAAACTAATTCAATTTTTGGTCTCCTTTTGTTAAATGAATAATTTTTTATTTCAAATTAATATGGGGGTATAATTTTTTTTTTTTTTTGTAGAGACAGAGTCTCACTTTATCGCCCTTGGTAGAGTGCCGTGGCATCACACTGCTCACAGCAACTTCCAACTCCTGGGCTTAGGCGATTCTCTTGCCTCAGCCTCCTGAGTAGCTGGGACTGCAGGCGCCCGCCACAACGCCCGGCTACTTTTCTGTTTTGCAGTTCGGCAGAGGCTGGGTTTGAACCCGCCACCTTCGGCATATGGGGCCGGTGCCCTACTCATTGAGCCACAGGTGCCGCCCCGGGGGTATAAATTTTTAGGTTACAATGTTTTTACTTCCAAGTAAAGTTCAAGTTGTAGAAGAGTCCTTCACCCAAGAGGTGTGCTGAATACCCTCCCATTGTACACATTAGGTGAGATCCAGCCAAATGTCCTCCCTCCTCCCTCCAATTGTCCTCCCTCTCCCTTCCCCACTCCCTCTCAGCCTTCCTCTCTTGCTAGACTATTTTTTGTGTTTTATCATTCCTATGAGCATGTAATTGTTTATATATTGGTTTCATATCAGTATTGACTACATTGGATACTTTTTATTCCATTCTTGTGATACTTTACTAAGAATAATGTGTTTTAACTCCATCCAGGGAAACAGAAAAGATGTAAAGTCTCCATCATTTGCCTGGGCAGCAGGTGATCTTCTAGGGTAAGAGATGCTAATCACCATGCTGGTACAGCTGTATAAGATGGAGACTGGAGGCCTCTGCTGACTTCTTTGCCCTCAAATCCTGCAGGGTTGAAAGCCTGACCATCTCTTCAGCTCGCTTAATAGACATACCTTGACCTTTCCAAACCATGACCCTTGGCTAAGCAGAGGCTTTCCCAGGAAAGCACGTGTTGCTGGGATCTCTCCCGAAGTGACTGCCCACTTATGAAGTGTGCCAGAACTGACCTCATTCTACTCCAGTGAGGGCCGAGCCTGCAAGGCAGGTATCCCACAGTGGCTGCACTGCAGCCTATAGCTAAACAATGAAAGCTCTTCTCTTCTCCCGTCTCAGTCTCAGCTTCTGGGCACTGTTCAAAGTCACTGGCTCACTCACCCAAGATTTTTCAAGGTAACTCAACCTAGTGTCCAAGTCCAGAAAAATCCAAAAAGGCCTTCCCTGTCTGAAATCTCTTGCCGCTGCTTTAGCAGCAACTACTGCACCCACCACGGACATCAAAGCTGGCTGCAGACCGATCGCATCCATTTGCCATTTCTCCACTATTTTCCTCCTCTTCCTGGGATCCTGTCGACTCCTGCTACCTCCTTGTGCCTCTCAAAGGGATGTTTTTGTAGAGCCTCCAAACCAGAAGTTCCTGGAGTCTTCTCTCCTCAATCTTCTGGCTGTAAAGAAGCTGTCTCTACGCCACCATCTTGCTCTGCCCCCTAGGTTCTCTATTGTATTCCATAGATTTATGCCTACATTATTGTGCCAGTACCACGCTGTTTTGATCACTATAGACTTGTAGTATAATTTGAAGTCTGGCAACATAATCCCTCCAGATTCTATTTTATTTATTTTATTTTTATTTACTTTTTTATTTTTTGAGACAGAGCCTTCAAGCTGTCACCCTGGATAGAGTGCTGTGGCATCACAGCTCACAGCAACCTCCAATTCCTGTGCTCAAGTGAGTCTCTTGCCTCTGCCTCCCAAGCAGCCAGGATTACAGGTGCCCACCACAACGCCTGACCATTTTTGGTTGCAGCCGTCATTGTTGTTTGGTGGGTCCGGGCTGGATCTGAACCTGCCAGCTCAGGTGTATATGGCTGGCGCCTTAGCCTGTTGAGCCACAGGCGCCAAGCC
>CAUYRH010045450.1:0-30668 GCA_963574655.1 Perodicticus potto
GCTCCAGTCACTCCAGCTTCTCCTCGGCTCCTGGATCAATTGGTGTCCACTCACAGCACAGAGATACTGATAAAATCTCCTGTCCAGGCCTGGCTTCTTCTTGTCCTTCAGGACGCAGCTCAGACCTCACTTCCAGAGAGATTCATAGGCAGCCCTGTCTATGATAATTCCTATCCCTGCCGCATTCTACTACACATACTTATTTTCTTCAAAGCACAAAGTCTCATGGGACATTGCCCAGTTTATTATTTTACTCTTTGCTACCAGTTTTGCCATTTTATTTTTTTTGGAGACAGAGTCTTACTTTGTCGCCCTCAGTAGAGTGCCTTGGCTCCATAGCTCACAGCAACCTCCAGCTCTAAAGCTTAGGCGATTCTCTTGGCTCAGCCTGCCAAGTAGCTGGGACTACAGGCACCCTCAAAAATGCCTGGCTATTTTTTGCAGCAGTTTGGCTAGGGCTGCGTTCGAAACCACCACCCTTGGTATGTGGGGCAGGGTCCCTACTCACTGAGCCATAGGCGCTGCCTCAAGTTTTACCATTTTAGAATAACTCCAGGGTCCCTGCCTGCCTTGTTTTCTATGCCGTTATCCCAGTGCCTAATTCGGCAACTCACATATAAATCACTGAATCAAAATTTCTTAGTTAGGGTGGCGCCTGTGGCTCAAAGGAGTAGGGCGCCGGCCCCATATACCAGAGGTGGTGGGTTCAAACCCAGTCTGCCCAAAAGGTAAAAAAAGAAAAAAAAAATTTCTTAGTTACCTATTTGACAGACCAGAGAAGACACATATTTAATGTTGAGTATCAGGGGCAACAGACAATGAAATTAGACACCAAAGGATTCAATATTTTAATGAACCTTGTTGCAAATCCACAGCAGGGCTTCTCAAATTTGGTTGAGTACCAGAACCAACTGGAGAAATAACTCAAAATGTAGACAAATTTCAAGCCACTTCCCTGGCTTAGATTCAGAGTTACGGTGGATCCGTATACCTGTTGTTTTACAAAGCAAACCCTGAGGATGTTAAGGAAGTTTTACGTGGACCACACTTGGAAAAATCGTGACCTCAACAGCTTATACTACAATACCATTAATTGAATGGTGACAATGCAAGGTTCTGAGTCACCCTGAGTGTCTCTGTTAATGTAATTACTCTAAAGTGCACTGGTCCTTGCCTCCCACCTAAATACTCAGATTATTTCTCCACATGGGATCACACTTAAACTCCAGAGTATTCCTGGTAGTTGGGAAGATTGGGTATTGTTAGCCTGTTGTAAGGACCACCTTGGTTGAAGAGTAGTAACTTACCTAAAGTATCCATGTGAAGGGACCCCGGTCTAACAGATTCAATATCTCACCTGGTGTTTCTCCATCAGCTCCTGTTTCTGAGGCTCTGAGTACATAGACTTCTCTGATGTCACACCAGAAGGAAGAGGAAGAGGATAAGAAAGCACAAGGAATAGAGAGGATATTAGGCTGTTCTGTGCTGCTATGAAGGAAATATCTGTAGGTAGGTAATTTATAAAGAATTTGGCTCTCAGTTCTACAGGTCGTACAAGAAGCAAAGTGCCAGTATCCGCTTCCAGTGGGTACCTCAGGGAGCTTCTAATCAAGTCAGAAGGTAGAGAGGAATCAGGCACGTCACATGGCTGGGGAGGGAGCAAGAGAGAGAAGAGGGGTACAAGGCTCTCATCAACAGGATGACACCAAGTCCTTCATGAGGGATCCACCTCAATTATGCAAACACATTCCACTGGGTCCCCCCTCCAACAATGGGAATCTGATCTCAACATAACCTTTAGAGGGGACAAATATCCGAACCATATCAGAGGCAAGTATTGTAAAAGGATGGGAAGCACGTGAAGTACAGGACATAGAGTGATGATATCCTGTCTATCTCCTCTCAGTTAACAGGAAGCTGTTCAGTGATGCTTCTCCTCTCTTCCAGCTCCATCACACAATTGCCTCCTCCCCCACACAACAGTGACAGTGACACTCACATGTAATGGAAATGTGGGCTTACCTCTGTTTGCCGTCACCTTTCTAAGTATTCTCTCTGGTAGCCATTCTATTATGTTAATGTCACAGGAATCACAATGATGGAATGAAGGAAGCAAAGATGGAATGGAGAACTAACATGTATTTGTTGAGGGCCTAGAACATGCCACGTGCTGTATATGGTAGGTTTTTATTTTCAGGCTTTTTCTCCTCAAATCCTCCAACCCATACTTTTGGAGGTGGGCATCATTACTTTCTTTCTACAAAGGGAAGATAATAAGGCCGAATGGGACTTAATTCGACTGAAAAGTGTCTGTGCAGCTAAGCAAACAACAACCAAAGCAAACAGACAACCTTCAAAATGGGAAAATTATGCATACTATGAATCAGACAAAAGCTTAAGAATGAGGATCGATAGAGAACTCAAATTAATCAACAACAAAAACAATTCAACAATGCCATACATATGTCACTGGGCAAGAGAGATGAACAGACCTTCTCTAAAAAAGACAGACCAATGGCTAACAAACATATGCAAACATGCTCATCATCCTTAATCATCAGAGAAATGCAAATCAAAACTACTCTGAGTTTCACTGTGGAGCCTGAGGAGGAGGGGAGAGGCCTGGAGGACACCAACATGAACAAGTTGAAATCATCACAGAAGGATAAAGTTCGTCAGTTTATGATCTTCACACAATCTACTGAAAAAACAGCAGTTAAGTTGTCTGTCTCAAAATGACTGGAAGTTAGATGTTGTAACAGATAATTTTTTTCCTAAATCCTGAACTTTATATATGAGAGAGTGTAAAGGGATCATTGGACAGGAAGAAGTTAGAACAACTATACAATAGATACAAAGGTCCTCAAGATGAAAATGAAATTGGAATAGATGGAATACAACAATTGTGTGATGACCTGGCACTCGATCCAGCCAGCATTAGTGTGTTGATCATTGCATGGAAGTTCAGAGCAGCCACACAGTGTGAGTCCTCCACGCAGGAGTTCATGGACGGCATGACAGAATTAGGATGTGACAGCATAGAAAATCTAAAGGCCCAGATACCCAAGACAGAACAAGAATTGATAGAACCAGGACGATTTAAGGATTTTTACCAGTTTACTTTTAATTTTGCAAAGAATCCAGGACAAAAAAGGATTAGATCTAGAAATGGCCATTGCCTACTAGAAGTTAGTGCTTAATGGAAGATTTAAATTCTTAGCCCTATGGAATAAATTTTTGTTGGAACATCATGAACGATCAATACCAAAAGATACTTGGAACCTTCTTTTAGACTTCAGTACAATGATTTTGCAGATGACATGTCTAATTATGACGAAGAAGGAGCATAGCCTGTCCTTATTGATGACTTGGTGGAATTTGCACGCCCTCCAATTGCTGGGACAAAAAGTACAAGACTGTAGCACTAAAGGAACCTTCTAGAATGCACATAGTCTGTACAGTAAATGCAACGGAAAATTTCACAGTCAGTTTCTGCTGGCTGGACTGAACTGAAGATCAATCCCCACAATTCAGACTGAGGGTTGAGAGAAAACTTTCAGGATACATCTTGGACCATATCGTATTTCATTCTTCTAATGGTGGTTTGGGCTTGTCTTCTAGCCTGGGCCGCTCCAAACATGTATAATTCCAACATTGTAGATTTCATCATGTATCTGTGGACCATCCTAGTTTATTCTCCTGTAAGTATTAGAAGCTTTTTGGTGATTGTTTTGAGGTTTCCATTCTTGCATAAAGCACAATGCTGAGTTCATCAGAAAACTGTTGGCATAAGAATTAAACATACGAACATCACAAACAATTTATAAAAACTTCTTAAATACATGCTTTGGGCTAGTTGCAAAGACTATGCTGGTAGCACTTCCAGTGAGAGTGATATATTTAAGGGTACCAGATCTGGAGTGGTGTTTTGGTTTGAGGGGGATTTTTTTTTTTCCAGGCAAATCACGCGTTGAGTAGAGTATCTGATGACAAAAATGTCAAAATAACCAATGTGAAAAAATTTTAGGATAACTTGATGCCTACCTGAAAAATGTGTTTCAGACTCTAAATTTCAAAAAGGTTCCACAGATCTAACCTGCACTTACCCGTGTTTATATATAGTTGTCCTACAGGGAGCTCTTATTTAGAAAATGTCTGCATAATGTTAGATTCTACTCCTGACTACATTATGCTCACTACATAATTGGATTTCATTATGCTTTTTAAATGCTTTTATGCCCTTCGAATAAGTTAAACTATTTCATTTGTTTCAAATGTTTTGATTACTACACAATACAATATTCTAAATTTAGGCATGAGGGTTTATTTTTTGTTTTCCTTTTACTTTTTTTTTTTTTTTCTTTTTTGGTCATCGCATTATGGAACACAAGGAAATTCTCTTCATTTATAAGAAGATAGTAGGAATTAAATTTTGAAAATGGTTGTGATGAGCCATGAAGTTCAATCTTTATAATATAGGTACTGCTCTTTCAAATAGTCCATTTTTGATGACTTCTTATTTATTTATTTATTTATTTATTTATTTATTTATTTATTTATTTTTTAGAGACGGAGTCTCACTTTATTGCCCTCGGTAAGGTGCTGTGGCATCACAGCTCACAGCAACCTCCAACTCCTGGGCTTATGCGATTCTCTTGCCTCAGCCTCCCGATTAACTGGGAGTACAGGCGCCCTCCACAACGCCTAGTCATTTTTTGTTGCAGTTTGGCCTGGGCTGGGTTTGAACCCACCACCCTCAGTATATGGGGCCGGTGCCCTACTCACTGAGCCACAGGCGCTGCCCGATGACTTCTTATTTTGTTGAAATTGCTTTAACTGCTAATCACTGAGGTTGCCAAATATTTACTTCAGGAGCAAAGATTTTTGTACAAGCATACACTTGATGTTAAATACTAATCTGGCTTCTATTTTTGTAAATTATTTAGTTTCTTTACTTTTTTCATTTTATTCAAATTAGCTCCATTTTCTCATCAAAGCAGAATGCAATCTTATATGTATTCTTTTTCATAACAAGACCCATGAACTCCTTTCAGGCTGAAAAAGCTCGTTTCACTGCTCACTTACTGATATGTGAAGAAGGGTTTGTTGCTTTCTTAAACATTTTCGTAAAGCAGGTCAAAAATGTAATACTTCATATGTTGGATGACTGTGGACTTTAATAGGAATGTATTTTGCTGGTATATCCAAGTACCCTCTAAGGTCTGGGGTTCTATTAACAAAGAAATGTACTTCAGAATAGCAGTACATTTATGCAAATGTGGAAATGGTTTTACAAAACAATGACATATTAAAACTGGTTTTTATTTACATGATTTTGGAAATTGAGTAGATAGCTTTTTCCATAGATACTATATTAATATTCCAATCATAACTTTAAAAATGCAATTCTACCAAAAGAAAAAAAGATTCTATTCAGGCTACTGACATTGGTTATTAAAAAGAAAAAAAAAAAAAAAAAAAGAATCCTGCTGCTTTCAGTATTTCCTGATTTCGTTTTTATAAATATAAAGAGGAACTTCAATTATGAAAAAAAATTAAAAGGAGAGAGATATACATATATATGTATTGTTTTGTTTCCTGTTTAGAAGATTTTGAGTTATGGTGTTCTTTTCAGATTGATTAATTTAAGTATACTGTGTTTTGAAATGAGATCTCATTAGCTATTTTTCCCACAATATAAATTGTTTTCTGTAAAAGTCTGATATTGGTTTATGGCCTAGTGCCTTGGGTTTTACAGATTTTTTTCTTTTAAATGCAAAGCCTTTTCAACAAAATAGTATTTGTCATCAGTTTTGTACTAAACATTTATAATTAGTGTGTAATTATAAACAAAAATGCATAAAGCTTTCACTATAATTATGTAGCATAAAAGTTAAGGTTGTTCACTATGATGGCATCGTAGAATTAAAACTTTTACTAGGACTGAAAAGAGCTGAAGATAAATGTCTGGTTACAGGGAATTTTCGTACTAAAAAATGCTTACACATACGGCGCTGTGTGTGTGTGCGTGCGCGCATGTGAGAGACAGAGAGAGAGGGAGAAAGTTTGTGATAGAGATTGACAAAGAGACACACAGCTTGAATTACTTTAATTCATAAGCATTCCGGTCTTCATTCTGGTAGATTCCCCATATTGATTCTTTGTTTTAAACTGAACCACAGTTTCATTTTGAAACAAATGTCAAAACAGGTACACATTTTAAAATGTAATGCTTTTAAAATAGTAAACTGTATAAAATTAGAAGTGCTCACATATAAAAATCCTTGAGACCAAGATTATCTTTAGTGAATATCATCTGTATATCTCTGTAAATTCAATTGTGTGTCTTACAATCCCTGTCATATTACAACAGAGGCAATAAAAGCTTCAGTGAAATTGCCATGACAAAAAAAAAAAAAACTACTCTGAGATATCACCGAAACCCAGTGAAAATGGCCCACGTCACAAACTCTCAAAGCTGCATATGCTGGCATGGATGTGGAGAGAAGGGAATATTCTTACACTGCCGGTGGGACTGCAAACTAATACCATCTTCTTGAAAGGAAGTACGGAGACTCCTCAAAGAACTCAAATTAGACCTCCCATTTGATCCTGCAATCCCATTACTAGGCATCTACCCAGAAGAAAAAATATCCTTTTATCATAAGGACGTTTGCACCAGACTGTTTATCGCAGCTCGATTTACAAATCGCCAAAATGTGGAAACGGCCTAAATGCCCACCAACCCAGGAGTGGATTAACAAGCTGTGGTGTATGTGTACCATGGAATACTATTCAGCCACCAAAAAAGATGGAGAATTTACATCTTTTGTATTAACCTGGATGGAGGTGGAACACATTCTTCTTAGTAAAGCATGACAAGACTGGACAAGCAAGAATCCAATGTACTCTATTCTAATATGAAGGCAGTAGATGAGCTAATACAAGGGGGAATAGGGGAATGAGCAAGTGGGGAGACAGGAGGAAGGAGGGGGATTGCGGGTCACAGTGTATGGCACACCACTTGGGCAAGGGACACAATTATAAGAGGGACTTTATCTAACAAATGCAATCAGTGTAACCTCATTCATTGTACTCTCAATGAATACCAAACAATAAAAAACCTTAAAAATATATAATATAATTTTTCCCAGGTACCTTTAATGAAACATCTACTACTTTCCCCCCAAGAGCCTGCAGAGAAACACTGATTCTTGATTTTATACCACTTACACATACCTGGTGACTGCGTAGTCACACTTTTTATAATTGTGTATTTCTATATTTGTCACCCCCACAAAACACCTCAAGGGCAGGAGCTTTTCACCTCTTTAATCCCAAGAACATACAGTGCTAAACAAACAAACAAACAAAAAGTAAAGTTCTATGATCCTAGCCCTTGTCTTTTCCTATACATAAAATAATGGCTGACAGGATTAATGACTATGTTTCTGTAATCTATAACCAGATGTACCCTTGAATCCAAGCTTTATTTTTTTTTAAAGAGACACAGTCTCACTTTGTCACCCTTGGTAGAGTGCTGTGGCATCACAGCTCACAGCAACCTCTAGCTCTTTGGCTTAGGTGATTCTCTCCCCTCAGCCTCCCGAGTAGCTGGGACTGCAGGAGCCCGCCACAGAACCCGCCTATTTTTTTTTTTGCAGATTGGCTAGAGCCGGGTATGAACCCACCACCCTTGTTTTATGGGGCTGGGACCTACTCACTGAGCGACAGGCACCACCCTGAATCCAAGCTTTGACAAGATTTTACACTCATGTAGCTTTTGAGCATGTTTGATATAACTTCTGGGCACATGCAGAACTGCCCCCACCTATATACAAACTGTGCGCTGAAACATTGCTTTGCAGCAGTCTAACACAAACTCTGAAAGGCTCTCCTGGGTTTCAGTCCTCAGTAAGACTGAATAAAACTAACTTTCATTCTTTCAAAGCTTGACTTTTTTTCCTTAGTTTACATTGCTAATATATGCTAGGAATGGAACAGGACTGACATGATGCAGAGTGTAATCTCATTATCCCTCACAACAAACATTCTTGGCAATTTCCGCAATATACAAATTCATACATACCTACATATGTGCTCCATCCCACACCCATCTCACCTCCCAAGATTGCAGGAATTCGTGTAGGTGGAATGCTGGGTATAAAGAAGAAATACATCACCATTCAATAGATTCAATTCTGATGTCAAATATGAAGTTGAAATCTGCTTAAACTATTTCAGTAATGGATTTTTCTAGAGGTTGTCTGTAGAGTTGTCTCTAGAACATTTTACTGCCTCGTTTCAATACATTGCCAATAACATCATTTTATCATAAAGACTTGCACCCAAACGTTTACAGCGCACAATTCCCGATTGCAAAGATTTGGAAACAACCCAAGTGCCCTTCAATACGTGAATGGATTATCTAGTGTCTTCTGTAACAACCCGGATGCAAATGGAGACCTCTCTTCTCAATGAAGAACTACAAGGATGGAAAAACAAACACCACGTGTACTCACTACTAAATTGGACTGAGTTTATCAACATGTATATGCTCATACAGAAACAGAAGTCAATGAAATTCAAGTGGGGGGAGGGATGAAAGGGGATGGGAAAATTCCTACCCAAAGGGTACACTGCTCATTTGTATTATACTTTCTGGGTGAAGGACACACTGTAACTCTGACTTTAACCATATAAGAGCAAACTATGTCACCAAAATGTAGGTACCTCCATAATAATCTGAAAAAAAGAATAGAATGTCCATGTAAATATTCAAAAAACAGGAATGCATAATCAAATTATCAACAAAAAATATAAAAGCTGACAAGAAAACATAGGCAAGTACAAACTAAGCATCAATTACCTTTTTCTTCCTATGATAAGTAGCCTGATATTTCAACCTCAAGGATTCCTCATCAGCCATTGTTAAACATTTGGCTGCTGACAGCCCAGTGAAAATAAAATGCGTGAAAACTGCAATGAACAATACTACCATTGATAATTTCAACAAGAATTGTGAAATAATAAGGAATAGTCTGTCCATACATGTGAAATACTTGTTCACTGAACACTACAAAACGCTGATAAGAGAAATTAAAGATCTAAGTAAATAGAGAGAAATAGTGTCCTCATGAGTTAGAAGATAGTATTGCTAAGAAGTCTGTTATCCTTAATGTAAACTATAGATTTACTGCAGCCTCAAGTAAAACCCTAACATACATTTTGGTAAAGGAATTGACATGCTTGCTCATTATAAAATTCATGTAAAAATACAAAGGACCTAAACTATGAAAATAGCTTTGAAAAAGAAGAAAGTTGGAAGATAAACACTACCTGAGTTCAGGCTGGACACAGTGGGCTCACACCTGTAATCCTAACACTCTGAGATGCCAAGGTGGGCGGACTGATTGAGGTCAGGAGTTCGAGACTAGCCTGAGTGAGAGTGAGACCCCCCATCTCCACTAAAAATAGAACAAATCAGCCAGGCATTGTCATGGGTACCTGTATTCCCAGCTACTTGGGAGGCTGAGGCAGGAGTAGCGCTTGATCCCAGGAGTTTGAGGGTGCTATGAACTAGGCTGACGCCATGGCACTCTAGCCTGGGCAACAGAGTGAGACTCTGTCTCGGAAACAAAACAAAACAAAACAAAGCAAAAAACACTATTTCTTATACTATACACCGATTGTAATCCAGACAGTGTACTACAGATATCACATATAGAAGAGCAGGTAAGTATAACAGAATGAAGAATCCAGAAACACACCCACACCCATGTAGACAACTGATATTTGGAAAAAACACAAAGGTCATTCATGAGGAAAAGATAGGCTTTTCAACAAATTTGGCTGGGACAAGTGAATATCCATATTCACAAACGTAAACTGTGATCTGTATACCATATCATATTCAATATGTAACCCAAAATGGATTATAGATCTCAACTTAAAACATAAGCACAAATAACCGCTTGCAGAAAATACAGGACAAAATCCTATAACTTTGGGTTAAGGGAAGATTATATAGATGAGACAACAAAATCACTATCCATAATTGAAGAAAGCTATAAAATGGACGTCCTCAAAGTTAAAACTTTGCTTCTTCCCAGTACACACTTAGGAAAATGAAAAAAACAACACATGATGGAAAAAACAGTTGAAAATCGTATGTGGAATAAATGAGTTGTATGCAGAAAATACAATACATTATAAAAGTCCATAAAAAGAAATAGATATCCAGGAAATAAAAGGGTTAAATATTTGAATAGACACTCCACTAAAGAAACTATACAAATATCAAATAAGCACATGAAAATATGTTCAATACCATTAATCCTTGGGGACAGAAAAATGAAAACTATACTATGACATTCCTGGAGAATGACATTATTAAAAGACTGACCACACCAGGCATTGGCAAGGTTCTGGAGAACACAACTTTCATACACTGCCGATGGCCATGAAAAATGGTGTGAACACTTGGCAACAGTTTGGCACTTTCTTATAATGTTAGCTTTACATCTGTCATGCATTCCAGCCATTTCACTCCTAAGTATTTACCCTTGAGAAAGAAAGCATATATCCACGAACAGACTTATTCACAAAGGTAACCGGCTTTATAACCAACATTTTATAATTCTCAAGTGTCTTAGCTCCCTCATATTCCAAAAGGAGTTTCCAGTGTTCACGTCAGAACTCACGCCGGCAGCTAAGTGGCCTTGACTTGACAGGGATGAAACAGTGAGCGTTATCTTATCTCCAGTGGCCTAGCAACAGCAGTCGTGGGAAAAGCAGAGAAAAGACAGAGAGGCCTCAGTACAAACTGATGAACAGAACTTTCTAAGTTTCTGTACACTGAGGCAATTGTTTTGAGTTTTGCCCAGGAGCAGCAGAACCTCCCTGTAGCCCTGAGATCGGCCTTTCTCTGCCAGATTGTCCAGAGAAAGACAAGATAAGCAATAGACCACTAAAGATTGTGCTCAAGAGCCACCGAGACTGCTCACAAGGCTAAAAGAATGATAACCCCTACCTCCTTATAATACAGACAAACTCCACTCTGGGGAGGGATTTGTTTACCATTTTTTTTGTTCATGGATGTATGTACTAGCAGGATTCCTCAGTGCGCTTGCGTGCCCTGCACTCCACCCAAAACATGCAATGGGGTTCACTCCCTGTATGCATTATTGATTTTCACCACCACAAAAATCCCTCGATCTTGCTAATCAGGGAGGGGGATTTGAGGTAGTCTGTGCCTCCCCCTCGCAGTTGATGCATCTTCTGAAATAAATTCCTTCCTCTGCGACAATACCCATTGTCTCAGCCATTGTCTTTCTGTGCAGTCACTCCTGTTAAGGAACAGAAAGGCTGCGTCTATAGACAGTTCCCCGAGCCTTGTGGACAGCTGTCTCTTAAGCAGGTTGCTTGATGAGTATACAATCCAGTCAGGGGAATTTATTCACATTGAGAAGTAGTTTATTATCCTGAAACAACTTCTCCTGCTATAGGGATAGACTTTAGGTATTAAAATGACTTTCCCAGGACACACTCACACAGGCTCTTTCGGCAGACAGCAGGTGGGATACAGTGCAGTCCCTGACCTCTGTGACTATCCCAATATAGCATGCTGGGTGGAAACGTCTGTCCAAATCTGGAGTTCCTTCCTAGGAAGCCCACGTGGCAGCAAATTTACATCACATTCTTCAGCATCACTTTTATATGAATTGAAGTCATTGCGTTCTTCTCCTCTCCTTTTGTCCTGATTCTAAGTTAGTTTAGAGCTCAGACTAAGAGGAGGAGGGTACTGGGGTGGAGGGTGGGGGGGCTTAAAGATCCAAGCCAGCATTGTGAAACTAAACCTTAGGAAGAGCTAAGGAGCCAGTGAAACTTGGGAGAGTAAAGCTATGGGGCCTACTGAAAGGTCCACCCCGGAGGGCGGAGTAGGTAACGTGCCCCTCAAGGATAGCTTACTACCAAATATCTTTTTTTCTATTTTTTTTTTTTGAGACAGAATCTCAACTTTGGTACCCTGGGTACAGTGCCGTGGTGACCCAGCTCCCAGCAACGTCAAACTCTTGGGCTTAAGAGATTCTCTTGCCTCGGCCTCCCAAGTAGCTGGGACTACAGGCGCCCGCCACAATGCCCAGCTATTTTTTTGTTGCAGTTGTCGTCCTTTAGCAGGCCCGGGCCGGGTTCGAAGCGGCCAGCCGGGAAGTATGTGGCCGACGCCCTAACCACTGGGCCACAGGCGCCAAGTTATTCCCAAAATTCTTGAAGGAAGAACACATGGGCTGTTCAACCGCTTTTCTCCTTCCAAACTCGCCCATCGGGATACGGGGATTCTAGACGCTGTTCAAGTGTCAAAGACCAGCCTGCAGATGGCGCTCACCACAGAAACCTGAAGTCATAATGGCGACCGTGATGACCTTTTCATAGAGACCCATAGAGGCCTGGGGCAGGAGGATGGGACAGGTAGCACTCTCAGCCCAGCTTCCCCATCTGTAAAGTGAGCATAAGAATGCTCACCACTGGCTCGGCGCCTGTGGCTCAAGTGGCTAAGGCACCAGCCACAAACACTTGAGCTGGCGGGTTCAAATCCAGCCTGGGCCCGCCAAACAACAATGAGAGCTGCAACCAAATAGCCGGGCGTTGTGGTGGGCACCTGTAGTCCCAGCTACTTAGGAGGCAGAGGCAGGAGAATCGCTTGAGCCCAGGAGTTGGAGGTTGCTGTGAGCTGTGATGCCACCGAACTTTACCCAGGGCAACAGCTTGAGGCTCTGTCTCAAAAGAAAAAAAAAAAAAGAATGCTCACCACTGGATTGCTGGAAGCAAAATTGTGATAATATCCGCTTAAAGAATAATCACAGTTTCCCACGTTATCTCTTAGATGAGTTTTGAAACCTGCAGCTGATTGGACGGTCCTCCTGACAATTTGAGATTGTAATATGCATTCTTCAATGGTCACCACTTTTTTATCCTTCTATAATGAAATATTTTTTAGAAGCCAGGAATCTACAAAGTGTTAGTTTAAAATGTCAAAATGTCAGGTACAAGTTTTATTTCCAAAAATTATGATTACCTTATAGTTTGTTTTATTATAATGATACCTACCCATGTTCCTTTAAATAACCAGATAGAGCTAAATACCATTGCTATTATTTTCCAGGCCATAACATTTTAATTTCTGTAGTCCTACGCCATGCTACCCCTTCCACTACCCTGGTCATTTGGAGGATTCTGTTATTCTCTATCATCTACATGGCGTGATGGCAGCTTTTCAGAGTCTGTGCCCTGCTAATGGGTGCTGGTCAGGCTGACTTCCTGTAGCTGCCTGCACTAGTATACTGTCGTGGGAGAATTCTATTCATGTGACAACAAAACCAGGTTGGTGTCTCAGAACGTCTGAGTATGTTTCTATGTGTTTGTGTGTAATGACAACAATATTCCCCTGTTTCATTTCCCCTGTTATTGTTTTGTTACCTAGTCCTTCTCTCTTACTAAATTCAGGCTCGGAAGTGAAGGATGGGTCTAGGTACAGTGGTTCACGCCTAGAATCCTAGCACTCTGGGAGGCCGAGGCGGGTGGATTGCCTGAGCTCAAGAATTTGAGATTAGCCTGAGCCAGGGCGAGACCTCATCTCTAAAAATAGTGAGTCGTTGTTGGGGGCGCCTGTAGTCCCAGCTACTTGGGAGGCTGAGGGAAGCGAATCACTTACGCCCAAGAGTTTGAGGTGGCTGGCTGTGAGCTGTGATGCCACGACACTCTCCTGAGAGTGACACAGTGAGACTTTGACTCAAAAAAAAAAAAGAAAAAAAAGAACTGAAGGAAGGAAATGGTAGGATGCCAGTCCTTATTGCCAGATCTTGATCAACATCTTTCACTTTATCCTGAATATGTAAAGCAGTGCTTCTCAAGCAAAACAACTGTGCTCCCTAGCTCTAGGGACAAGTGCAAATGCCTGAAGACATTTTTGGTAGCTGCAAGTAGGGTGCTACTGAAATCTCATGACTAGAGGCCCAGGGTGCGGGTAAAATTCCACAACGCCTAGGACAACCCCCACAACAAAGAGTTTTCTGGCCCAAAATGGCAATAATGCCAAGATTGAGATGACCTGCTGCAGAGTAGGGCAAATGTTACTCCCCATACCTATGTGCATAGGTTCAGAGTCTCTCTCAGCTTTGGAGTCTGAGAACCCTGAATTAGAATTACCATGCTGCCTCTTACCAGGCATGTGCCCTTGGAAATTGCATTTAACCCCTCTGAGCCCTAGTAGACCCTACCTTGGGGAAGGAATGAGTTTCCACAGGCCATACTGATACCTAACTTACGGAACCACTGCAAGGAGTTAGAGAAACAGTATGTAAAGTGCCTACCAGTGTCTGGCCAGTAGCAGGCCCTTGAAGTATTGGTATCTTCCCCAGCCCACTTGCAGCTTCTGCTCCTGGAAAAAACTTAAACCTCAACTACATAACCTTGAAAGCAAAACTGTGTCCTAGAGAGATTCTGGAAATATGATGACAGGAAAGAAAATATGCTCATCCAGATCCACGTAGTGTATAAAAGTGGGCGCTTCCCCTGTGTTTGCAGAGTCATCCAGTGGAGTTGGGACGGGGAAGGAGAGATTGACCTTCCTGCTTCTCCTCTTTTCTCAATGACAAAGTCCCATATTTGGGGGTAGCATGAACCCCATCAAAGCCTTAAGTGAGTTTCGTTATTATTTGGAATATATTCTCTGTCTGAGATTATATGTGGGTATTGATTTCTCCACATTTCCTCAATTCCATCCGGAAGGGATTTCCAAGAAAAATATTCATGATAAATAATTTTGAACATACTCTTAGAATTTGGACCTTTATTAAAACCCCCCTCCATAAGACGGGGAAAGACCGGGAGAGAAACGGAGAGAGCTTCTCTCTCCCCACTTGAATTCTCTCCCTCTACCAGGAGCTTTAGTGTTTTCTGTATTCTTTTCTGTAAATAAATTCTGTCTTACCACTGGGGGGTGGGGGTGGGGGGAATAATGTAATGAAGAATAATAAAATACATGTATTTAAATAAAAAAAATAGGTCACTTTTTTGGATCTTTCTTAGTTAAGTATTTTTGGATTATATATTCTGGATATTGTGACTGCAATGTTGTGGCTACTCTGAATTCTGCCGTATTCTGCTGAAGAGTGTTCAGTTTTGCTCCTGTTGCCATAGCAGGTAATTAAGTTGGTTGGACTCAAATTTCAGACTTTGTCTCTTGGGTGGCAGCTCAAATATCAGTTCAATTCTTCTATCTTTAGCCGAGCTGCTTGGATTCTACCCCGCACATGCTTGATTCAGGATCAACCAGAGACTTGGGTAGAGGTTATATTTACCAGCTGTGGTTGTCCAAGTCTCTGTCAGGTGGTTCTTCAAGTCAGAAAGACTGCAGGTGTTATGGGGGAGTTTTAACTTCCCCAGTTATGCTGACTGCTGCTAAAACTCTAAGTGGGAAACATATCCCATACTCTTCCCTTCTTCCAAGGATCAGTACTGCGGAATCTGCCCATGTTTGTTCACCCTCCAGCGTCTCAGGGAACTAGTCTTTTAAAAATTTTTGTCTGTTTATAGATAGTCAGTGCAATAAGAGCCTTCTTGGCTTAACAGAAATAGAACAATTTCAAAGTCTTTTAAGGAGAAAAAAAAAACTTTTTCAACAAAACCACTGCTTATAATCCTTTGTCCTACTGCATTTCACAAAATTTTCCAAAACTTTCAAAGGTATAAGGCATGTGTTTGTGGTGAGGGATATGAAAGGGCAGAATCCAATTATAAATCCAGACATTACCGGGTCTTTTAATGAGCATCAATGCAACATTTTTAACATGTCCACGAGGATTATTGAGTATTCACTGTGCAATGTGCCAACCAGGAAATTTCCCACCAGGTTTCCTGATGCATAGTGCACCGCAGAGTTCTTCTGTGTCTGGTCAGTATGAATTCGCAGATTGCCACCTATTGCCTCAGACTCACCGGTCTGCACGTCAGCTGTGTGCCAGGCACCAATTCTCATCATCACAACAATTCAGTATCTTATCATCTATATTTCACATGAGCTGTGTTATAAAGTGAAAAAATAATCAGGTATTAAAGTCAGACAGAACTTGCTTTGGATCTTAACTCTGAAACCAGTGAAATCACCACATCTTAAGGCAAATTACTTAAAGTCCATAAGCCTCCATAACTTACCTTAACTAAACTGAGCATTCAAAGTTGCTGTAATGATAAAAAATAACAGGAATAACAGAAACAACCCAATAGAGAACCCCACTCATAAGGGCTACTATTATTTTTACAGATGAAAAAACTCACGATCAGAAAGTTTGAATGCCTTGCTCATGATCGGAAAGTTGTTTTGACACCTAGGCAGTAGCAGGACTGGGTTTCAACCCAATATCTACACACTTCCTGTACACTTGGCTGCATTGCCTTCATGATCTCCACTGATTGTTCACCTATTCGTATAGCACCTTTTATGTTCAAGAACTATATACTATGTGCTTTTCACACCTGCGGCTACCCCTGAAACTAACCAAAAATTTAAAAATGCAAGGCCCTCAGAGAGGGCAAAGTTTTCCCCTCTTGGACTCATCAAAATTGTAGGTCTTTAAGATAATTCTTACAACCCCAGAATTAAGGTCTTGCCTTGGGAGAAGCCCTGTTCTTGATAAGGGGTCTACCTGTCCCAAAATGCCACAAAAAGACATACTGGTTGTTTTCCTGCAGAGGCAGAGCTCTGTAACTGACCACCTCGTACCCACTTTATTCAAGAATACAGTTAGGTGGTAAGATAGAGTGTAAAGAGAGCAAAGTTTGGAAAGAAGACTAATTAAGGCCCTCTCTCTTAGCTAATGACAGACATAATAGCCCTCTGTTCTTTCTGTGCAAAAGAGAAAGTTAAGCAATATATTATTCATACTTTTTTTTTTTTTTTTAGAGACAGAGTGTCACTTGGTCACCCTCGGTAGAGTGCCATGGTGTCACAGCTCACAGCAACCTCTAGCTCTTGGACTTAGGAGATTCTCTTGCCTCAGCCTCCCGAGCAGCTGGGACTATAGACACCCACCACAACGCCCGGCTATTTATTTGTTGCAGTTTGGCCAGAGCCGGCTTCAAACCTGCTACCCTCGTATATCGGGGCTGGCGCCCTACGCACTCAGCCACACATTTTAAATCTTGCTTTTCAATCAAATCCAGAGTCATAATAAAACTTCCTTTGTCAAGCCTGTCATTAGTGTATTGAAGATTCTTGAGGAATATATATAGATGTCCCACATCCATACAGTTATTTAAAGTGATCATTGAATTCACTTAGGAGCAATCACCTAGTATGTTGGTTAGATTCCACCTGTCTCCTATGTTTTATTGTTTCTGTTTATTATTTCATAATTTTCAACCTACATGTTGGTGCAAAATCTGCCATTTTCAAGTCTACTGGTATGTATTTGTGCTTTCATTTGTTCAACAAATAACTATTAAATAAATGCCTGCCAGTGTCACACGTAGAAGCCAGAGATACGCTAGTTGTGTTTCATGTTCTCTGTCACAACAGACAGGGGCCTGGCTCTGAACCCAAGAAATGTGGACTCAAGTTCTGGCTCCCTTATTTACTAAGTGAAAGACTTTGGTTAAATCACTTAACTTCACAGAGCCTCAGTTTGTGCACTGTAAAGTGGGAGTGATTCTGTGACACCTCTAACACGGTCTTAAGGAGGATCAAATAAAGATATATAGGTAAAAGCATAAGAAATTATAACATATAATTTTGAGTTATCAGTATCATAATTGTTACCTATCATTTGTGTTTTTTACTAAGTGTCTCTTTCACTATACATTCCTAATTATTTTTCTGAACAGAAGCTGCCATTGCTGTGATTATGATATGTATGGGTACATCATTATACAAATACTTAGCAAAATAGGCAAAGGAAATATTTGAAGATAGCATGTTTCTTCCAAATATTTTCATGTGTTCTATTTATCAAATAAAGAAAGCACCCTGGCTTTCTTACGATATAGACACAAATACAAGGCCTAGAGATTCAATTGTTGGTTTGATCAAACTCGTCAGTGTTGGTAAAGACGAACTGTGCAAGGTGCTATAGGAGCAGAGAACAAGAGCAGGGCCCTGGCGGGAAGGAACTTGAAGAAAGTCATCTTAAACTGAGCTCTGAAAGAGAATCAGAACTGAGCCAAGGCAAGGGAGGGAATCAACAGGAATGAGCCAACAGAGAGACTAGTACATTTGACAGGCCAGAATTAAGAGAGAGAATAGCTGATTTTAGGACTTGCAATAAATCCAGGATGTCAGGACTGCAGAGAACCAAGGTCCAAGAAGCAGGGGCCTGGTGAGACTCACCAGAGTTCAGATCACACAGAATCTTCTACAACACAGGAAGCACTCAGGTTAATGAAAAGCCAGAAAGATGGCTCAGTACCCGTAGTTCAGTGGGTAGGTGCCGGCCACATACACCAGGGCTGGCAGGTCAAACCTGGCCCAGGCCTGCCAAACAACAATGACAACTACAATAAAAAATAGCCGGGCGTCGTGGCAGGTGCCTGTAGCCTCTTCTACTTAGAAGGCTGAGGCAAAAGAATCGCTTAAGCCCAGGAGCTGGAGGTTGCTGCGAGCTGTGATGCCATGGCACTCTACTGAGGGTGACATAGTGAGACTCTGTCTCAAAAAAGAAAAAGAAAAGAAATGAAAAGCCAAAAAGAATTTTAAGCAGGAGTAATACGACCATATTTCCACCTTTATAAAGTAACTTTGACAGTAGCATGGAAAGTATGTCTGATGGAGCAAAAGTAAGCATAGGAAGGCCAGTAAAGAGCCTATTGCAGTGACCCAAGAAAAGATAACGGTGTCTTGGACTGAGCTGGTGCAATCAGATTGAGAGACATGTGTCTCATGTTTAAGAGACATAAATGACCGGAGTATGAGGCAGATCAGATGTGCAGCAATGAGGGGAGGAAGGAACTCCAGAGGGATTCCAGGCTTCTAGTTTCAGCAACTGGGTATATGATGGTGAAACCTGCTGAAAGTGTCATCCAGCTGCAGAAGGAGCAGGTCTGAGGGGATGGTCACAAGGTAAGTTTGGGAGATGTTCAGTTTCACAGGCCTGTGCAGAGACAGCTCGACCTCCCAACAGTCATTCTCAGGAACGGGGGGTGTATGTGCTGCAACTCTCCTGACTCTCTCCCTCCAACCTTCTGCTAGGAAGAGCTCTTCGGCACTTTGCTATAACAAAGAGAATACAAAATGTCATGGCTCAAATAAGACTGAAGTTCATTTCTCGTCCGCACCATTGCCCAGAGTTTCTGGGCATCTCTGGGACAGCAGATGCAAAGGGAAGGGGAAGGAATAAAGAACCTGGGCCTGACTAGCCAATTGGATGAATTTTGTCCTTGGCTTTTGCCTTGGGTCTTTCTAATAGACTTCCTTAACTTCTTACTATTCTGTCACTTGGATAATAAAGTCTAGGGCCTTCTACTTTTCATTTTCACAATAGAACACACCAGATTTCACTGACTACTTGGCCACCCACGTAATACCGCATTGCCCAGCTTAGCTTGCAGCTAGGTATGACCACACAGGTCAGGTGTGCAAGGGTTATGTCCAACTACTACGTCACTTTCTTAAGAGGAAGTTGGTTGCCTTCAGCATCTCTGTCACTCACTCATACTAGAACACAGGGCTTTGGAGATCTCTTTCTCCTTCTAAAGGACAATACCCTAAGGTGAGGTAACAAGATAGAAAAAAACCTAAGTCTCTGGACAACTTCAAGGACCCATCTGCACTGCCTGGGATGCCCAGAAATTCTGGGCTACAATGTGAAAGAGAAATAAACTTCAGCCCTATTTGTGCCATTGCATTCTGCATTTGGTATGTAGGTCATCACGAAAGTTTTGAGATACACAAAAATCAAGAAACATAAAATCTGCACTGATGAAAACAAAGGAAGCCCTCCCAGCAACACTGATAAGCCGAGCATGTTGAAACTTGCCCAAGTAAATTAGAAAGGACGCTGTCAACTGTGTTTCTCGAAAGTGCAATAATGCACTATAACACAGTCTGTCTCAAAACTTTTGTAGTACCCACATGCAGCAAAATAGCCAAGTAAAGCTACCTAGCAGAAAGTTGGAGAGAGAGAGCTGGAGCATCTGCAGATCTTAAAGGGCCACTGATGCTGTGGCAAATAGCTAAGACAGTCTGGGTAAGAGAGAGAACAGAGGAACAAAGCACAGACTTGGCCAAAACCCTCAGGAATTCCCCCAGAGGGTCAGGTACTAGATGCCAAGCCAATTAAGAAGAATGAGAAGGGACCCCAAAGGTGGCCTATATGTGGCTGTGGCAGTGGCAGCTGCCTGTATCCCTTCCATACATGGCACTCAAGGCTTTAAAAGAAAAAACAAAAAACAGAAGTGACCAAAAAGGTGCGTGTACCCCAGGAAAAAGTGATGCTCCAGAAGGAGGTGGTCAAATGATGGGAAGGGAGCCCACAAGATGAGCACCTGTTAGACTGAACACATTGTAGAAAAAATGCTCAACATCACTAATCATCAGAGAAACACAAATTAAAACTTCAATGAGAAACCATCTTATACCAGTCAAAATGGCTATCATTAAAAAGTCAAAAAGTCACAAATGTTGGCAAGGATGCACTTACACACTGCTGGTGGGAACAGAGATTAACACAACCTCTATGGGAAACATCATGGAGGTCTCTCGAAGAAATGAAAATAGAACTACCATTCCATCACGCAATCCCACTACTGTGTATCCATCTAAAGGAAAAGGAATCATTACATCAAAAGATCCCTGTATTTGTATGTTTATCACATCACTATTAGCCGTAACTAAGTCATGGGATCAATGTGTCCATCGATGGATAAAGAAAACGTGTGTGTGTGTGTGTGTGTGTGTGTGTGTGTGTGTGTGTGTGTGTGGTGTGTTTGTACATGTGGTGTGTATATACGTGGTGTATATTTGGTATATATGTGTGTGTGATATATATTTATATACATACACACAGAGAGAGTAGTATATTCCATAAAACAAAACAAAAAAAACAAAATCCTGTCTCTTGCTGCAACATGGACAGAAGTGGAGACTATTATCTTAAGTGAAATAACTCAAAAAGAAAAAGTCAAATGCCACGCAGGAACTAAATAATGTATACACACAGACATAGAGAGTAAAGTAATAGAGATGGGAAAGGGCGGGCATGGTGGCTCCCAGCACTTGGGGAGGCTAAGGCAGAAGGATGTCTTGAGGCCGGGAGTTCAAGGTCAACCTGAGCAAGAATGAAACCCTATCTATGCAAAAAAGAAAAGAAAATTCAGCCAGACATGGTGGTGCACACCTGTAGTCCCAGCTACTCAGGAGGCTGAGGCAGGAGGATCACTTAAGCCCAGGAGTTTGAGGTTGCTGTGAGCTAGGCTGATGCACTGTACTCTAGCAAGGGCCAAAAAACAAGACTCTGTCTCAAGAAAAGAAAAAAAATACATACTAGAGACTTGAAAGGCGGGTTGGTGTGAGGGATGGGAAATTATTCAAGGGGTACAATGTATACTACCCAGGTGAGAGCTATTGCAAAAGCCTCAATCTCACCACTTTGCAGTTATCCATGTAACGAAACTACACTTTTACCCCCTAAATCTATAAAAATAAAAAAGTTTTTAAAATTAAGCAAAAAAGCTGTCGTATCTGGGAGCTTACTGGTGACTGTGAGGAGCAGTTACAGAAGCTACACGCAAGTGACAGAGCGACAACTGCAGTGACAGGCGTGCCACAGTCACTGAGAAAGCGTGACAGGAAAGACACAGAAAGAGGTAGTTCATCTAGAGCAGTGGTTCTCGACCTTCCTAATGCTGCAATATATGTTCATTGTTAAAAAGGGGTCGCCACCCACAGATTGAGAACTGCTGATGTAGAGATTATGGCAGGAGCAGCACTTTCTAAGAAGGGAGAGCTTTGCATATGTTCAAGTGCCAAGAAAAGCATGAATATAAGCTGTGGTCCTCGATCACAGAAGGTGAAGGAAGGTGGGGTGGTCTAGCAGCGTAGGGAACTGGCCACAGAGAGAAGGGGAAAGACAGCTCCCGTGTTCACAGAGGACAAGGAATTCACCCAAACACATGTCCACTACTCTAACTCTATCTGATTCCTCAGACAAGCTACTTATCACATCATCAACTGAGACTAAGAAATGTTTGGGTTTGTTTGTTTGTTTGTTTGAGATGGAATCTGACTCTATCACCCTCAATAGAGTGCTATGGTGTCCTAGCTCATGGCACCCTCAAACTCCTGGGCTCAAGAGATACTCTTACGGGTGGTGCCTGTGGCTCAAAGGAATAGGGTGCCAGCCCCATATGCTGGAGGTGGTGGGTTCGAACCCAGCCCCGGCCAAAAACTGCAAAAAAAAAAAAAAAAGAGAGAGAGAGAGAGAGATACTCTTACCACAACCTCCCAAGTAGCTTGGGACTACAGATCTCCGCCTCAACACTCAGCTAGTTTTTCTATTTTTAGTAGAGACAGAGTCTTGCTCTTGCTCAGTCTGGTCTTGAACTCCTGAGCTCAAACACTCCACCCGCCTCGGCCTCCCAGAGTTCTAGGATTATAGGCAGGAGCCATCACACTTGACCTAGTAAGAGTTCTTGAACAAACATTTATAATAGTGATCTATTTCTTGCAGAGTTTTTTAAACAACCTAATCAGTGGATGCTGGATGCTGAAACTATCCACACTTTATTATACATACACATACTAATATATGTATGCAAAATATATGCAAAGCCCAATTTGAAATTTAGATTAAGAATCCCCTTGAAGCCAGGAATTTTATACAATTTTTATTTGAATCTCCAGTACTTAATAGGTGTTCAGAAAATACTTTAGGATTCGATTAAATAAAACTGGAGACTTTACAAAGCAATTTTTTTTTAACCAAATAATTCGCTACTAGATACCTTCAGATAGTCAGCAACTCTGGTGCATTTAAAACTTTAATATTAACTTATATTCAAATCTCTAATATAAAAGCTTTAACATTTTGAATTATTACCACAAATCTAGCCACTTTGGCATTTAGGGACGTATCAGATCCATTTAAATCAGCGAGAAGTGGCATAGCTATTGCAGAGGGTATCAGAGCAGAAATACTTCTACAATTTCTAAACCTGGAAGCAGAGGGAGGATGTACAGAGCGCAAAGCAGACTAGCTGCTGGACACACCTCGTCCCCATGCCTTCAGTCACTTCAGTATAGTTACTTAATTTCTTATCCTTCTATCATGGGTTGACAAAGTCCAAGGCCAACCTATTTATCTTGCCCTTGGGGGGAGTTTCTCTTTGAGGCCAAGAAGTGATTCTGGGAAGGAAATATACAGCTACCCACACTCTGGCACCAGTTTCTATATAAGCTCTAAAAATCACCCTACCATGTCCTTGGTTTCTGAATTATTAGTCTATTCACCCTCTTTGCCTCTGTCAGAAGATGGAACTAAGACATGCTGACAGTTCCTGGAGAGCCGTGTTCCTCTATTCTGGGTCACTGCAGTCACCCTCCAGAGCACAGTTCGGGGAGCAGAACAGACAGGTGACTGGGAGCACAGACACACCACAGTCCAGAGAGTCACATCCTGTCCAGCCCCTTCATTTCCTAAACAAGGAGACTGGGCCCTAAGAGGGAGAAGCAATTTGCCCACAGTCACACAGCCAGTCCATGGCACGCTGAACCTGGAGTCGGGTCTCCAGGCTCCTGAGCCGAGAGTTCCCTGAGAGACCGGCAGATTCAAGCAATAGCCCCTTTTCACCCTTTTCTCCCAGCCCTTTCACCCTTTTCTGCACAGCTCAGGCAGAAGAATGTGCACATTCCTGTCCAAAGTGTCCATGTTTCTCTAAGATAAGAACTCAGCTGGGGCAGAATCTAATACTTTCCGTCCTATTGTTTTATGCAAAAGCCCCGGGAGGTCACAGAGACTTGAGAACTCACCTTAGCGTACTGCCTTACCTATAGACTCTTCACACCAGCCCCAACCCCTCCTAAAAACAAAATCATTCCCAAATATCTAACCTGCCTGGCTCCCACTTCCATTCAGCAATTTAATCCTTGCAGAGCAAGGCATCTAGGCCTTAAAGGTCTGTTTGATCCAAAGCCACACCTTGGAGAAGGCCAGGAAGCAAGGATAGGGCGTGGAAATGGCATCTGAACTTGAAAGCAATTGCCACCCCCCAAGGCCCCTTTGTGTCTTCCAGGCACTTGCAGACGTGTGTGTGCACATAAACACACACGCACACACACAGACACACATACAGACACAAGTGTGCAAGTGTGTGTGTGCATGGTTTACATGTGTGTGTGTTTGTATGTGTGCATTTATGTGGATGTGTGCTCGCATGTGTGTGCGTGTGTTCGCACGTGTGAGCGCGTGTGCATTGTGTACGCGTGTGTTGTGTGTGCATGTGTGTGCGCATGTGTGTGTGCATGTTTATGTGTGAACATCTGCGTGTGCATGTGTGTACACGTGTTTATGTCTGAACATTTGCGTGTGCATGCGTGTACACATGTGTTTGTGTGTGCGTGTGTTTGCATGTGTGTACACGTGTTTATGTGTATACATATGTGTATGTGCGTGTTTGTGCTCATGTGTAGGTGTGTCTGTGGAGTGGCAGGGCACCAAGCAAGCCAAAAGGGAAAAAAAGGCCCACGCAGGAGAGAAGAAAATGTGCCCTTTATATCTGCAGGCTGCCTCCAGCAAAAGCATTCCTAAATACGATAGGTTAAATATATTGCTGCCATTACACTCTACAAGAAACACATTCCATAAAAACGAAGGTGCTGTAAATTATACAAATATGATGCTAACAAGCCAGGAAACGCGCCGCTAATGAGGTCAGCTACAGAACCCCCGCAGCGCAGCAAATCATGCGCCAATCCTGCATGTGAGGCTTGAGAATGGCACTGGGTCAGCATTTTCCAGTGTGTTTGTAACCTGCTGTTTGGTGTATGGTTACACAGGTAGATAAAAAGCCTCCCTCCCTCCCCATGGCACTCCCCCAACTTTGTTTATGTGTCAAATATCCAAGTCACCAGACGAGCTAGTCTGCATTAATGTACCTGACTATTATGCCTATTGTTCTCCTGCTCAGAGTGGAGAATTAGTCACTCAGATGTGTAAATATTGGTTACAGTTTTGAAGCATGCAAGCTTTGTGTTCCTATCAGCCCCGTTCCTGGAGGAATTATGCATGCTGTTGGCACCGGGTTTTGTACACACTGTATTTGCTGAAGCTCTAAAAATCAAATAAACATGTTCTCGGCTCCTGAATTATTAGTCCATTCACCATCTTTCCCCGTAAGGGGGGGAAACAATAAACACACCGAAATGTGGCATTTAGGAACTGCAACAAGATTTCTGCTTGGCATTTACAAGTTGGAGAACAATCAGAATACCCTTCCTAGGCCTTTGTCATGCAGCCTTCAACACAGAGAGCCACGGTGGTTTGAAATCTCTCCAGACCTCACCTAGGGTTGAAGTGTCGGTTCCGAGGCTCAGATGTGGGGATCTGCTGAGCAGGGAGGTAGTTAAGAATCCAGGCATCAAAGAAACATCTACCCCCGGAATGGAAGACCAGAGCCACATCTGTTAAAAGTAACCTGGCCTTTCCCTCTGAGAGTTTCCTGTTTCTTTCTTTCCTGCCCTCAGCTACGATTAGCAGAATCCCAAAACTAGAGGTTAAGGGGCATTGTTCAAAATGGTTAGATTCACTCAATATGTTGAAGATAGCCCAAATTGGCAACATTTGGAAGACAAGAGGACTGCCAGTTTTATAAGGCCAATCCCATAGTTCTTTGGCACATATTTTTCCATACAAGCATCCAGGGCAATTAAGGTTTAAGGCCACTGAGAGTGAATAGAAAAGTGCAAAGTGTATCGTAAGATGCTCAAAAGAATATCAGCAAACATTTAGCAGATAAATATGATTGCAAAAATATCTCCTACCTCCTCCAAAGCTAAGCAAGGTATTTATGGAAAAGCTTAAGTTCAGAGCCAACATGGAGGCAGGGTAGATTTTTCCAAACCGCCTGGCCTAGCCCTAGTCTCAGACACCTGTTTATATTCCATCTCAAAGGTTTTATTGAGTCTGTGTTCTCCCTAGGCTAGGGACCCTGCCGGAGATCTATTTGTATACACATATCACAGGTTTTGGAAATAACTTCAGCCCATAAATGCCATTATTTCCAACAGAGTTGGTGTAAACCATATTTACTACCCAAACACTCAGCTAAAAAATCAAGCTGCAAGGAAATGGTAGCGGCAGCAGCAACAACAGCAACAACAAAGAAATCAGGGACAGCTACAAACCTCAACCACAAATCAAACAAATTTGTAAAGTGGCCTTGAGGTGGGAAACGCAGTGCAAAGGCATAGCAAGATGGCAAGCAGCAGCCACGCACCACACATTGCAAAGAAAATTGAATTCGTAATTCCCTTCTCTACATTAAATGCAGACTGCATGGGGGCAACACACAGGGACATAAAAAGAAACGGGATTAAAAAGAAATGGGATCAGTTCAGAGGGAGGGAGATGCAGCGAGAGAAGCGTTTGTTTCTCTCACTATCGTAAAAATCTCTCCAGTCTACATGTTTGCAAACAAGGGAATCTCGGGTGTACATGTGAGTGCTGGGACTCTTGACTACCCGGTACTCAGCGGCCCCCAAACCAGAGGAAACAATTAATGGCAACGTGTCCCAAATCAAAGCTCTTCCCTTACCCTGGAGCATGAATTATCTTTCTCACTGCTCCAGTCAAGAAGGATAAACCAGACACCACCCCTCCGGTGCGAATTACCATTCATTCTGGGTTCTTTCTAAGCAGCATTCACTAAGCATCCATTTCGTAAGCAGTAAAAACTCTTGTGTTTGGCTCTGTGAAGGACAGAAATACATAGTCACATAGAGGAATAAGAAATGTTAAATAAGAAAAAGATGGTTCAATAGAAAGATGATAAGAGATTCTTTGTTTAAAAAAAAAAAAGTTGAAAAAGCAGAATGTGGTTGATGGCCAGGGCAGAACAAGACATGGGCTGTGAGTGCTGACCAGCCCCCAAGTAAAGAGCGAGCACTATAGGCTAGGGCAATCCACGGGGGCTCCAAGGAGGAGGTGGTCCTGAAAAGCAGACAGAACTGAGCTAGACAGAAGAGGGAAAGGAACAGAATCAAAGCAGGAGACTGGTATGCGGAAAATGCCAGGAGGCGGGAACAAACGTGGCATATTTGGAAAGTCTCAATGATTATTTAAACTGATGAACGGATTTGAATAGGGGAAGAGAGGTGGATAAAGTTGGTTGCTTGTTTCCATTGCATATTAACCCAGCTAATAATGTTGGAGATTTGCTCACAGTTGGCAGGTACCTGTAAGGAGCACAAGGCACCCTACACTAGAGGGATAACCCATATTCACATATCCGACATTATTTTGCAGAGAAAGGCAGTGAGTCTGTGCACAGGACTCTGGGTGTTGGTCCCCAGCCCAAATGAGGCCACCCTTAACACGCGGAGCTGGGGTTTTTCATGCCACCTCCCTCCTGCAAAGCAGTAAACAGCCTCCTTACCAACAGCTTCTGCTTCCTCTCAGGCAAGATATGCATGTGTGCTTGGGGTGTGGGGAGGGCTGATGGGAGACAGAGACAGAGAGACATGGTCCTTCCAGGCCAGGAAGGAGGTACTTGAACTCCATAGCAAGGTCGGCTGTTTGTAATGGGGATGAGTCAAGCTTCGCCATAACCCAGAGCAGACAAAGTGTGAAATATGCATTTTTCTCTTTCATTTTACACCATTTTTATGAGACCTCTGTGTAGATGCAGCGGGCAAAGCCCTTGGCTCGAGCCCTGAGGGGTTGGCAGATTTATTACGGAATAAAAAAAAGAATGAAAACAGTTGAGCTGTCTGGCCAGGTAAAAGGGATTATCTCCACTTAGAAGAAAGAGACAAAAAAAGACTTGCCGTGTGTGGAGGACCCAAAGCTGTGTGCTCTCTGCTCAGCTGACATCGGCTACTAATGTACAATGGTTCTTAATCCCAGCTCCAGCCTGGCTCGGGGCACCAAACTATCTCTCTCGGCAGCTCCTTGGTGGCTCTCTCTGTGGCAGACCCTCTCAGTGCCCATCCCACATGATAAAACTGCCAGTGTGCTGCCCACTGTTGATCCTTCCGCCAGCCAGGGAGGAGTGGGCCAGGCCCGGAAAACATGGAGATAGCTAGGTCCAGCCCCCAAAATCGCCACCAGAGTCTCAGACTCCCAGAGAAGCCCCAGGTCAAGAACACCCATACTTGGGCCTTTTCCCAGACCCTTCCCCAGCTCTCAGGCCCAGAATCAGTTCAGCCTTGGGTCAAATACCCCACCCCATTTTCACAAATACTAAGACTTTAAGAGTACCAAAAATGGACTGCTACAGTTTACAAAATGCTCTGTCACTCCCGTGACTGCATTTGGCCGGTTTTCCATTTCCCAGTGTTGAGTGAACCCTTACCATGTGCCAGCGTCCACACTAGGCACTGGGCCTGGGGCAGGGATGCTCACAGGCCAACAAACTGCTGTCATAGTCCTCAGGCTGCAATCATGAAATACCTTAGACTGGGTAACTTACAAACCACAGACACTGACAGCTCACTGTAGTAGGGACAGGAGGTCCAAGGTGCTGGCAGACGTGGCATCTGTCAGGTTTCCCTCTCTGCTTCACAGGTGACTCCTCATCACTGTGTCCTCACATGTCAGAGGGACAGAAGGCCCCGCAAGCCTCTCTTATAAAGCCATTAATCCTATTCTTGAGGGTTCTGCTCTCACAACCCTGTCACCTCCCACCTCCTGATACTACTGCACTGGGGTGCAGTGTCAACACATGAATGGGGGTGGGGGACAGAGACACTCAGACTATATCAGCTGGCCCCTCTGGCAGGAATTATGTTTATGCCCATGGAACGGTCAAGGGAAGAGGGGCTCAAGGAAATGAAGTACTAGCCCCAGGCCACAGAGCCAGTAAAGGAAAAATCCACCCCTGGGAGCTGGCTTGGCTGGTCTGAGTCCACAGCCTGCATGCTCCTGTTCTCCAAGCCTCTGCCCCGGGCCTCCCCTCCCCTCTCCAGCCGTCCTTGGAATGTCCTTCCTCTCAGTTCTCTTCTCCCGTGAGCAGGGTCACTGCCTGTCTTTGTGGAAGGCAACACTCACCTGGAGGAGAAGCAGCAGAAAAGACAAAAGATGCTCTTCTTTCTTCTGATCAACCACCTTCCTGATTCCCAGGCCCTAAGCCTTCTTCCTGAGGACTGGTTGGCCCTTCCTTCCCACTTCTGACTACACTTCCTCGTCCCCTAATTCTTGCCTGCCCTCCTAGAAACTGAGATCCAGAAGTCCCTAGCTAGGACGCCTTTTCAAAGACCACTGTGGACAAAGGAGGCTGAAAGCCTCCCTTCACAGCGTCAGCTGCACCTCCTGGCCCCACACCCCTCCCCAAAGAGGTGAATCATGAGTCTCTGCAAAGTGCTGTGAGGAGGAAGCCAGCCAGTACTTCCTATCCATGAGAAGAAAGCAACCTTAATTGAAAAACAGAATCGCAGATTACATGCAAATCTTTGTTGGCAAATTTCAATTACCAGCAAATTAAATGCATAGCTAAGCTAAGCATCTCTGGGACACTCCATTTAATGTTTTCCCAGGATGTGTCCACAGCAATCAGAAGCAGCATGATCCATGTCCTTGGGCAGAGTTAGCCCCAGGGGAAGAGCTGCAGGGAGCTCTTGATCCTGGGAGAGGGTCCCACAGTCGGACCCTCAGCAAGGCTGTATCAGCTGGGAAGTGCCCCAGGAGGGCGGGAAAGGAGAGAAGTTCCAACTGGCTTTCCCCTATCAGCTTCCTGTCTGACAGAAACAAGCAGGCTCCAGTGAGTTAAAAAACAAACAAATAAACAAAAATTAAATATTCTAGTAGCAACAATACTAAAAATTATCCCATCCCCTAAATTGCCTTGTCTTTGCCTACTATTTTACGAATGAGAAACTGAGGCTCAGAGCATCCTCTGGTCACACTCAGGGAACCGGCTGCAGAGCCTGGACAAGGGCACAGGTTATCCAGGCCCAGAACAGGACTTGATCCCTGGATGGCCGAGTTAACAGGGCACATGCTCTGCTGGGGCCAGAAGAGGCTGCTATTTTTATACAGCTCTTGACTGTTTTGTTCTCAAACTCTGCATCTCACTGGTGGCTGTGTCAGGCACTTTGCTCATGGCCAGTGCTGCTCAGTGAGATTCAATGCGCATGTGTGGGCGCTTACCAAGGCACCAGCACTGCGGGCGCAAGACGCTGGCACTTACCTCAGCACAGGGCACTGCCGGCACCAGACCTGGGCGCTTACCACAGCACCGGGCACTGCCGGCACCAGACCTGGGCGCTTACCACAGCACCGGGCACTGCCAGCACCAGACCTGGGCGCTTACCACAGCACCAGGCACTGGTGGCACCAGACCTGGGCGCTTACCACAGCACAGGGCACTGCCAGCACCAGACCTGGGTGCTTACCACAGCACAGGGCACTGCCAGCACCAGACCTGGGCGCTTACCACAGCACCAGGCACTGGTGGCACCAGAC
>CAUYRH010045452.1:0-14939 GCA_963574655.1 Perodicticus potto
CCCCCCCCCCCCGCCCACCCACCCCCCGGGGGGGGGCCCGGGCAAGCCGCCCCCGCCCCCCCGGCCGGCAACGGGGGCGCACCGCAGTGTATGGCACACCTCGTGGGGGCGGGACACAATTATAAGGGACTTTATCTAACAAATGCAATCAGTGTAACCTAATTCTTTGTACCCTAAATGAATCCCAAACAACTAAAAATAATTATTTATAGAAATAAAGAAAACGATACCAGAAAAAAAACTAGATATCCATAAGCAGAAAAATTAAACTAGACCCTGATCTCTCACCATATACAAAAATCAAATCAAAATGGATAAAGATTTAAATGTAAGACCTAAAACTATGAAACTACTATACAAAACTACTACAAGAGGAGAAATGCTTCAGGACATAGGTCTGGGCAAAGATTTTATAAGACGACCTCAAAAAAGTTCTGGCAACAGGCTCAGTGCCTGTAGCTCAGTAGTTAGGGTGCCAGCCACATACACTGGGGCTGGCAGGTTCGAATCCAGCCCAGGCCTGCTAAATAACGACAACTGTAACAATAAAAAAGCTGGGCATTGTGGCAGGTGCCTGTAGTCCCAGCTACTTGGAAGGCTGAGGCAAGAGACTCATTTAAGCCCAAGAGTTTGAGGTTACTGTGAGCTGTGATATTACGGCACTCTACCCAGGGCAACATAGTGAGACTCTGTCTCTAAAAAAATAAAAAAGCTCTGGCAACAAAAGCAAAATTAGGCAAAGGGACTTTATTAAACTAAATAGCTCCTGCACAGCAAAGGAAACAAGAGGGTAAAGAGACAACCTGAAGAATGGGAAAAAATATTTGCAAACTATTGATCCAACAGGGGATTAATATCCAGAATATACAATGAACTCAACTCAACAGCCAATAAATAAATAAGCCAATTAGAAATGAGTGAATGAGCTAAACAGACATCTGTCAAAAACACACATACAAATGGCCTTGGGTATACGAAAAAATGCTCAGTACCACTAATTATGGAAGGCAATGTAATTCAAAGCCACAATGAGATATCATTTCACCCCAATCAGAATGGCTACTACGAAAAAGACAAAAAATAACAAATGCTGGTTATGATGTAGGGAAAGAGGAACTCTTATACCCTGTTGGTGGGAATACAAATTAACACAGCCACTATGGAAACAGTAGGAAGGTTCCTCAAAAAACTAAAAATAAACCCCCCAAATGATCCAGCATTATAGTAGATATGTAGCCAAAGGAAATGCAAAGAAGATATATGAATTCTCATGTTAATTGAAGCATTATTCACAACAGCAAGATATTAAGTGTCCATCAACAGATGAATGAATAAAAGAAAATGTAGTATATATACACAATGGAATACTAATTAGCTATAAATAAGAACAAAACTCTGTCATTTGCAGCAATGTGGATGAACTTGAAGGACACTCATTAAGTGACAGAAGCCAGGGTTGGAAAGATAAATACTGTATGTTCTCATTCATAAGTATAAGCTAAAAAGTTCAGCTCGTATTATTAGGAAATAGAATAGTGGTTACTAGAGGCAGAGAAGAGGAGGAAGAAGGAGTGGATTGGCCAAAGATTGGTTAAAGGACACAGAAGTACACCTAGATGGGAAGAGTAAGTTCTAATATTCTATAGCACTACAAGGTGATGGTAATAATTAACAATTTATTTTCTATTGTTAAATAGCCAGAAGAGATTTTGAATATTCCCAGCACAGAGAAATAATATTTGAGATGACAGACAAGCTAATTATCCCAATTTGATGATTACATGTTATATATGTATCAAAATACCATATTGTACTCCATAAATAAGTGCAATTATTATGTGTCAATTAAAAATAATAAAAGAACACTGGGTACAGTGGCTCATGCTTGTAATTGTAGCACTCTGGGAGGTTGAGGCAAGTGAACTGCCTGAGCTCAGGAGTTTGAGACCAGCCTGAGCAAGAACAAGACTCTGTCTTAATAATAATAATAATGATGATGATGATAATAATAATAATAATAATAATAAAAGGGGGCAAAAAAGAAAATACCCAGTCTGAATGACAGAAAGAAAGAAAACTGAAAAAAAAATGAACAGAGTCTAGGGTTTTGTGGGACTAATATCAGAAGACCTAACAGTCACATCAGAAGACCTAACATTCATTATCATTCTGGAAAGTAGAAGAATTGATCATGGCTGAAAAATAACCAATTGAGGGCAGTGCCGGTAGCTTAGTGGGTAGGGTGCTGGCCACATACACTGAGGCTGGCAGGTTCAAACCCGGCCCAGGCCAGCTAAACAACAATGACAACTGCAACAACAACAACAACAATAACAACAAAAAAAACAGCTGGGCGTTGCGGCGGGCACCTGTAGTCCCAGTTACTTCGGAGGCTGAGGCAAGAGAATGGCTTAAGCCCAAGAGTTTGAGGCTGCTGTGAACTGTGACACCACAGTACTGTACCAAGGGTGACATAGTGAGACTCCGTCTCAAATAAATAAATAACCAAATGATAATGACTGAAAATTTACCCTATTAGGAAAAGGACAAAATCCTAAAGATTCAAAAAGCTTAGTGAACACCAAATTAAGATAAACCTAAAGAAATCACCAAGACAATACAGCCAAGTTTCTAAAGACTAAAGATCAAGAAAAAAATCTTGAAAGCAGCACAAGAAAAGTAACACCTCATCTATAAGGCAAAACAATTTAATGATAATTGAATTTCTCATCAGAAACAATGGAGGCCACAGGAAAGTGATACAACATTTTTCATGTGTTGAAAGACTTGTCAACCCTATATCCAAGGAAAATGTCCTTTAATACTGAAAAGGAAAGGGAGAATCCAAGACATTCTCGAATGACAGAAAATTAAGATAATTTATTGCCAGATCTTCTCTAAGAATGGCTTTCATGCCTGTACTCTTAACACCCTGAGAGGCAGCAGCGAAAGGATCACTTGAAGTCAGGAGTTTGAGATCAGCCTTAGTGCCTTAGCAAGAGGGAGAACCTGTCTCTACAAAAAATAGAAAAACTAGCCAGGTGTAGTGGTGCACACCTGTAGTCCTAGCTACTTGGGAGGCTGAGGCAAGAGGCTCACTTGAACCTAGGAGTGTAGGGTTTTGAGGTTGCAGTTAGTTATGATGATGCCACTGCACTCTATGCCACTTAACAGAGAGAGACCCTGTCTACAAAACAAATAAAACAAAACAATGGCTAGATCACACAAAACCTTGTACAGGAATGTTTACAGGAGTATGATTTGTAACAGCTTGAAGGCAGAAATAACCCATGTGTCTATCAAATGATGGAGGGAAAAAATGTGGCATATACATACAACAGAGTATTACCTCAGCCATAAAAAGGAATGAAGTACTGATACTTCCCACAATGTAGGAATGAACCTTGAAAACATGATAAAATAAAAGCACCAGACACAAAAGGCCACATACTGTATCATTCTAATATTATGAAATGCTCAGAATAGGCAAACCTATAGAGACAGAAAGCAGATTAGTGGTTTTTAGGGATGAGTGGCAGGGACTGGAGTGACTGACTGCTGATGGGTGTGGGAGTTACTATGGGTGGTGATGAAAATATTCTAAAGATGGTAATAATGGCTGCACAACTCTGTGAATATATTAAAAACAACAGAGTTGTACTCTGTGTATCATTCAATTCTATAGTGTGTGAATTACATATCAACAAAGCCATTTTTAGAAAAAAGACATTAGTGGGGGAAATGGCAAAATTATAATTAGGGGTGAAGAATATGTAATAATATTGTACCAATGTTAACTTCCCTGTTTCGATAACTATTCTATGGTTATATAAGATGCTAACATTAGAAGAAGGTGAATGAGGGTTTATTCACTCAACTATTTTGCAACTTTTCTATAAATCTAAAAGAAGAAACAGAAAGGAAATGATAAAAGAAAATCTTGCAAGATCAAGGAGGAAGAATGAACAAGAATAAAAATAAAAGTATGTACAGCAGACTTTCCTTCTCTTCCTGAGTTCTCTAAATTACATTTGAAGCAAAAACTATTCTGCTATCTGATGTGGTTCTCAGTGGATACAAAAGAAATATTTTAGTTAATTTTTAAATTTTATTTATTTTTCTTGATACATAGTAACTGTACATATTTATAGGGTACATGTCTGTTTTGGTACATGCATACAGTGTGTAATGATAAAAGCAGGGTATTTAGGATGCCAATCACCTTGAACATTTACCATTCCCCAGGGTTAGGAACATTTCAACCCTTTACTCTTAGCTAATTTGAAATATATAATAAATCACTATTAACTACAGTCGCTCTACTGTGCTACCTACACTAGCTCTTACTCCTATCTGTGTCTGTGACCCCTAACCAAGCTCCTGTTATCCCTGCCCCCATCCTTCCCAGCTGACTGGACGGGCAGGGCAGGAGGGAGCTTCATGGTAGTTCAGGATCAACTCCTTAGTTCTCATGTACTGAGCAAGAACACACGATGTCTGTCTGTGCCTGGCTTATTTCACTTAACATAGTAACTTCTGGTTCCATCCATGTTGCTGCAAACGAGAGGACTTCATTCTTTTTTAAGGCTGAATAGCATGTGGGTCATTACAAAGGTTATGAGATACTCAAAATTCAAGAAACTTAAAATCCACACGGATGGAAACAAATGAAGCCCTCTCAGCAACACTGATAAAACCAAGCAAGTTGAAAACTGCACAGGTGAATCAGAAAGGAGCTGCTGACTGTGTTTCTTGGAAATGTAATGATGGACCATAGCACAATCTGTCTCAAAACTTTCATAGTAACTCACATATTCCATTTTGTATATACACCATATTTTCACATTTTATCTATGCACACGCTGATGGGACACTTAGATTGATGCTGTATCTTCGCTACTGTGAACAGTGCCACAGACATGGGGATTTTTCTTTGGATAAATACTCAGTAATGAGATTGCTGGATCATATTGTAGTTCTATTTCTAGTTTTTGAGAAATCTCCTGACTATTTTCCATAGTGGCTGTACTAATTTACATTCCCACCAACAATGTATAAGAGTTCTCAGAATATTTTAGACAATTATACTATAAATGAGGAAAGGTGAAAGGAGGTACAACTTCTACACTTCACTCCACCTGGTAAAATGTCTACACCAATAGATAGGGATTAGTTACATATATACGCATTTAAAGTAAAATTACACGAAGAAAAACATTTTCCTTAGATGTGTAAATGAAATGAGGTTAAAATTTACATAAACTGCGCACATCTTGTGTGCACAGCTGGTTAAGTTCTGACAAATGTCTGCACCATACAAAACATGACCCTGCCAAGACAGCACCACCACCATGAAGCTCCCTTATGCCCTGCCACCCCAGTCAGCCCAGCCCACAAGCAACTGGTGTTCTGGTTTCTACCACCAGAGATTAGTTTTGCTGTTCTTAATCATATAAATGGAACTACACTGAAAATAAACAATAACCCCAAAAGTACTACTTCATTATGAAAGGTCAAGTAAATCAAAATAAATGAAATCACATTCTGCTTGGTTTTTGCTACAGTTTCTCAATTTAGTCCCCTCTCCACATTTTAGAGGCTATTTTCTCCTCACAAAGTCCTATCAAGAGCTTGGATGGACATGAAATCCCTGCATCTTCCCATGTTTCCTCCCAAGAGCAGACATTCTTTGTTAATGTTTTTATTGTTTAAATCATTTAGGAGTGGGAAGGAGGGACATGGGAGGCAGAGAATTTATGCTAGTGACATGGAGCATCAGGTGTAACAGAGGATCACCAACAACCAGAAAACACTGGTGCAATTTTAAAAAGGTAACTGGAGCTTCCCTGGCTGATGTCCTCCTCAGCTCCAAGGTCTCAAAGTCACTTGTACCCATCCATCATGGACAAACAACTCTGAAAAGCACACGGCTCAGTCAGATCTCATCTCTCACCAGCAGCAGCATCTGGAAAGTACCATTCCTGCAACTGGGCTTAAAAAACAGCATCACATCCATGTGAGTGACTCTGCAAGCTGTGCCAACTCCATTCACAGGTGTTCACACCAGGCCCTGGCCGTGACTGGCTATCACTGTGGGGAAGTCCCATTCTTCTCTACCTTATATGCAGGAATTTAGGGAGAAAACCTAGAGTGGAAGGTAAGGATGTAACCATGCCTCAATATAATGAGGAGGCACTTTAAAATTCCATTTCCCTTTGCACAAAACAGAACTAAAATGTCTTCTGCTAAAGCTGGGGTGTGCTGACAGCGGTTTCTTGGAAAGAAGGCCCTGTGACAGACAGCCATCTCTGACTGGAGACAATGTTCCTCTTCACCAATCCTTCCTGCTCTTAATGCCACACTCGTCATTACCATCAACAGTTCCTAAACTGGGTCCCTCAGGACCCTAGTTCCTCAAGATGGTGATAGGGTTTCCATCTACTCCCACACTCATCCCCAGAGGGAAAGGAAGTAGGGGGAAGGCCAAAATAACACTCTGGATAGACTCTCACTGGATTAAAGATTTAAACTTAAGACAGGTCTAAGTTTTATTACTCCAAGAGGATCACCCAGATGAGATCAGGCTGCCTTTCTCTGATCTTGCTTGACTCTGGAAAGGCCTGTTTGCCCACAACTAGAAAATGGTGGTCCCTGTCCAGCTCTGAATGGGGGAGCCCTGTATGAGTATCATCTCTATTTTACTTACCACCATATAACCAAGAACTTAGTATGGTGCTGGTATATGGTAGACACTAAATGATTATTAATTAATGAATAAATGAATCATCTAAAAACATGATGAGAAAGGAATCAATCAATGGAATGAAGTTATTTCCATTCTTGTGGAATAGAAGAAAATATTTGCAAGCCATGCATCTGATAAAGGGTTAATATCCAAAATATTATATAGGAGGAACTCAACTCCATAGCAAGAAAACAAATATCCTGATTTTTTCTTTTTATTTTATTTTATTCTATTACTAAATCATAGCTGCATACATTAGTGCAATCAAGGGGTACAATGTGCTGGTTTCATATACAATCTGAAATATTTTCATCAAACTGTTTAGCATAGTCTTCAGGGCATTTTCTTTGTTATTGTATGAAGACATTTGTATTCTGCAAAGAGGAGCAAAGGATCTGAATAGACATTTCTCAAAAGAAAGCATACAAATGGCCAACTGGTATATGAAATAATGCTCAAGGTCTTTAAATATCAGGGAAATGTAAATTAAAAGAGATATCACCTCCCACTTGTTAAAATGGCTATTATGAAAAAGACAAATGATAAGTGTTGATAAAGATATGGAAAAAAAGGAAGGTTTTCGTAAGCTGTTGGTAGGAAGATAAATGGGGATAGCCATTATGGAAAGCAGTATGGAGGTTCCTTAAAGAATCAAAGAGAGAACTATCGTGAAAATATGGTGATTCAAAATAATGTAGAGGTTAAATTTCAAATCACTCACCACAAAAAATGACAAGCAAGTAAGGTGACAGATATGTTAGTTAGCTTAAGGTAATAGTTCTCATTGCATGCATATATCAAAACATTACATTGCACCTCCAAGTGTATGCAATTATGATTTGTCGATTAAAAGAAATACTAATTTTTTAAAGAAGAATATGGTAAAATAAACCCAGGATGATAGTAAGAGGACACTATCGCGTCCTTGCTGAATTTGGGAATCATTTTATTGGCGTTAGGGCTGATTTGGCAGATTAAAATGGTTAATTTTCACAAAACGTGAAGAGGATGTATCCTCTTCATTTTCTTCCCCAGTATACGTTCTGGGAAGGCGCTTATTTAAAAGAAACATACAAAATTGAATACTTTGGGATGGGGGGTATATTTAAAGGCTTTGCCAAACTGGGATCCTCACCTACCACTCTGGGGAGAGACATACTAGGTGGTCCAGTGCCATCAAGTCCACACATGTCTTGCCTGTCCTTCAATTTCCCTTGATAAGAGACCAGAAGACTTGGAAAGAATTTCACTCCTGATTGAAAATTCCATTTGTTGGTGAGCAGAGCATGTTTTAATAAAGGGAAAGAGAAATGAAACCGAGACTACCTAGTTCTTTGCCTTGTTTAGGTGAGTCACAAAGAATTGAATCTTCACGATTTTTTCCGTCTTCGTTAGGCTGCTTAGTCATGTACTCCCTGAAATTATATTAATAAATACACCGAAATTGATTTTACAATTGTGCAAGCTCAAAACGTAAGAAGTTTTTGTTCTGAGTGTAAAAGGGGGTTAGACAAGCTGTCATGTCTCAGATCCAGTAATTTCCAAGCATCTGAATTTTTGTATAATTATCTGTCCATGTTATCCTTGACTTTCTCACATTTCATTGTTGCAGACAACAGAGTTATGATCAGAGCTTCTTCTAAAAAGCCATTTTCAGTAAATTGGAAAGCAACTCAACTATCTCCTGTCTCTCCTTAGACATTAAAAAATAATCATTTGTTTAAAACCACAAAGAATCAAAACATGAGAGCAAATAAAGAGAAGGAAATCAGATTAAAATCCTTTTTCATCTATTTTTCAGGGTGGAGAGTTCCTTTCTCAATTAAGAGACCATAGGAACAATAAGTAAATGAAAGAAGCTGTAGCAAAAGTTAATTCCCTGGTTTTGATATTTGGATGAAAATAACATTTCACCTGCTTTTGATATTTGGATGAAAAAAACATTTCACCTGCTTTTGATATTTGGATGAAAAAAACATTTAATTATCTTTATAACACAAAATAAATTGCAGAATGAAATATTATTCTATATTATAATCAGTCCTATGGGAAAAATAAGGGTTGGAATAAAAAAAAGGCATGTAACATACAGAAATAACCCCCAAATGGAGGAAGTAGTGAGTATTTCAGGGATGTCTTAGGGAAATATTGTAAAGAGTTAATCTGAGTGGTGACAGAGTCTAGGATCAGAAATGTAAATTTAAGTAGCCACATAAAGGTGACATTTAGAAGATAAAGTGTTGTTGCTGGCCTGAGTTGAACACAAAAGTCAGAACTCAGGGAGGGGAGTAGGAAATGTCTGCAGCTCTAAACAGCCCCGAGAGGAAGTTGGAGCAGGAAACCAGGGATTACTGGAAGCAGAATCGGGAAGAATAGGGAAGGTCGGCACTGAGTTTCATGGGCTGCAACTGTGTGGGAGAAAGTGACCTTGGCTGGCGAGTGATTATCTGTGTGATCACGTGGGCTACCTCAGCAGCCTGAGAAAAATTGAATGCAAAGAGGAAGGAGGGAGCAACACAGGACAGATGGAGAGAGCGAAAAGCAAGGAAGGGGAAACCCATAAGTGGAAATAGTAACACTTTATCAATCAAAACCCCAGGGGAAAAGACTGTGAAAGGGAAATCTTCCTATAAGGTTTTTTGTTTGTTCATTTTTGAGATGGAGTCTTAGTCTGTTGCCCAGTCTGGAGTGCAGGAGCTAACCAAAGGTGTAATTGTGTTGTACTACAGACTCAATTCCTGCTGTCAAGGGTCCTACATCCCCAGCCTTCCTAGTAGCTGCGACTACAGTCACGTGCCACTGTCCTGGCTCCTGTGTTTTAAAAATGACTGTAAGAAGGAAGACTGGTTGAAAGTAGTTCACTGGGTTCTGGGTTAAGTATATTAATATGTTTCCTATCAACATCTGTTGTTTTTTGAATGACGGGTTTTACAGTTAGTTATCATTGTCTTGTAAAACTTACAAGCTACTTAAACATTATTCATAGCCCTTCAATTTTTAAAAACTACTTTAACATTTAGAAGTACCATCTGAGGCTTCTACTAGAAGCCTGTATGTGTGTGTGGTGCTTATTATTATTACTATTTTTTCTTTTTTACCTAGTAAGCAGAGCAATATCACTGACCGTAGATAAAGAAATTAACCACAAGTTATAAATCTCTGTTCTGTATGCATAGCATACATGTATATCTGATGCCATATGTATGCATATATAGGCTATGTGTACATACATACACATATGTAAATGTGAGTGTACGCACACATGGCCATATAGTATTCACACCTGATCCCTGATCAAATGCTCAAATAAAAGACCAGCATGGCAAATTCTGTGCTGAGAAAAGGCAAAGTTTGAACGATAATGGAATGTGCACTATTTGGTCTGGGGAAGGAGGTGTGGTAAGGTGGCAGCAATGGCAGATTCTGATCCTGGATCAATGCCCTTTGTTACTTCATAGAGCATTAGGGACACCATCCACACACAGAGACACAGGTAAAATATCTTTGACGGCCAGGCTAGTATATTTTCCTGGACATTTGGCTATTCCTTAACCCAGTGGTTCTCAACCTTCCTAATGCCGTGGCTCTTTAATACAGTTCCTGTGGTTCATGACCCACAGACTGAGAACCACTGCCTTAAACTGTCAGAACTCAAGGGTTCAGAGTGGCCTAAACAGCAAGAGACCCACCACCTGGAGCCCTGGAATCTGGTCCAGGCTTTAGGCAAGTCACTTCTGCCTCTGGGTATCAGGTTCTCCGTCAGTGTGTTGAACCTGCCTTCTGGTCCTCACTCTGTTTTCTGCCTGAACACACTGGATAGCTACTGCTTAGCCAATCGGTAATAGCAGTGATGAAGATCTATGCAACGTTAATTGAGCACTTACTGTGAGTCAGGTGCTGAGCTCAGCATTTTTCCTCATTTCATGCTTACAACATAAGTTTGCACTGGATGCTATAATTATTTCCAAATCAGAGACAAGGAAACTGGCTTAGAGAATTTAAAAAACTCAGCCAGGTCACACATCTAGTGAGTAACAGCCCTCATGAATTCAGGCCTTGCCAGTATCTCAGTGCTTATTCCTAGTTTCTGAATTACACTGTTCCTACTGTCATGATTCTCAGATTGGGTAGTGACCAGGTCAAGTCCCCCATCCATAGACATATAATCTTATTGGGGAGGGATTAGATTGTTAAAGTCTGCCAAGATATTTACAAGAGTCCCTTGGGGGTATTCTTGCTTAATTATCAATGAAGTAAGTCATCTTTAGGATTCTTTTCATACCTAAATTTCAGGACATTAGGATCCAGCTGCCAAGAAAGAAGGAAACTTCTATTTCTATCTTCACAACAAGGTTGAATCTAGTAAGTTCCATTGCTTTCTGCTGCTCCCTAATAGCTGCATAAATTTGCCAGCCATCAGTTCCTCTTTGTCTCCTTCAATAACTCATTGTCTTCACAGCAGCCTCTGATCAGGAACTTCATTACATTAGCTATGATTTGTCTTCTGATCCTACCTCTTAGATAACATATTGAAAATGCCAGCTGGGTTGCTGATGGTGCTCTTCTAATTAGGCTGCCATGGGTATAATTTCATTAATATTGCTGTTAAACAGATAATCATGTCAGTGATGGCTGGGATCCAATCACAGCCTGTACATCCAGCAATTATTATCTTTATAGTTCACCAATACATATAAGTAGCCCAAGGGTCACCATAAATGAGAGTGATAGCTATGTTTTGATTTTCTGTTATGTGAAAGATATGTTACAACGTCTATAGGAACACTGGCCAGTGAGCATACCTCTTCTGAAACAACTAGTGGAAAGAATACATCCTCTGAATCAGCCTCATTTTCATGCATTTCTTTTCCATCCTGGGTGAGTGTGGGAGAGAGGAAGTGTCTGCACATGGGTGAAATCTTTGACTGTAGGAAAAATTGCAACAGTCCTGTTGAGAGCCACTCCTGGAAGCTTGGGCAGAGTCTTTGAAGCTCAAATGTAACTGAGGGTAGGAAGAGGATGACCATCACATCTGATTGAATTGCCTGAGGAGACACTGCCTTTTTAGTGTTTTCAGAGCACATGATGTGGCTGGCACCTTACCTCTCTGCCTGGTAGGAATGTCCTTACTATTTGGAGGGCTGTGCAAGGACCTTGGCTTTTTCTCATTCCTATTGGGGGTTTTCTTTCTTCTTGTCTTTCTTGACTCCCCAAATCTGCATCTGGCTGTGACATGTCTTTCTAAGTCCCACTTCCTTGCATCTCAGGGTTCTCTGGGGTGTCCAACCTACGGCATGGCCTGCAGGCTGTATGTCAATTGTGTGAGGACTTTTTTTGCTTATCTGTGGTGTCAGAAATCATGAAAAGTGTGCAGGGGCCACACTTTTTTTTTGCTCATCCACTTTTGTTAGTATTTGTGTATTTAATGTGTGCCCCAAGACAAGTCTTATTCTTCCAGTGTGTGGCAGAGAAAAGAAAAGTTTGGATACCTGAATTTAGATGAAAAGAATGGCATGGGAAGGAGGAATGATGAGAGGATAAGGGAACATATCCGGGCTCAGTTACGAGAGCCCCAGTAGAGCAACACCTCTCCCTCTCTGCTCCTCTTGCCCAACCATTGCCTTGCTCCACCAACCCCATCTGCCACTGATGCTGGAGTTCTGTGTTCCTGACAAACACAGTTATTTTCCCAATAATCAGTATTCCCAAAGACAAACAGGGGAGCAAAGCCTGCAATTTTTGCAGCTACCCCATTATCTCTAATATCTCTGTCACCATTTATGGAGTACAACAATGCGCTGGGAACTATGTCATGTGTTTTATATGCATAAATTCGCTCCCTTGCATCAGCCCACAAGCCCTCATCACCAAGGCTCCCCTTTAGCCTTTATTCCCTGGTCTAAATGCTTCCCAGCCATGTGGAACTTTGTCTCCTTTCTCACTTAAGATCTTGGCTTCTCATCCCTAGCATTCCTGTCTTGTTCCCTGCTTTCTCCTGTTTTTTGTTCCCTGTTCTCCATGTCCTCTGCTAAGGCCATCAATCTATGGAATTTTCATTCTTCTCTCAGATAAAAGAGAAAGCAAGAAGAGCTGGGCACTGATCCAGGTGTCAGGAGTACCAACCAGTCTTGCAGTTGTTTTCCTGAATATACTATGACATGGGGATGTACACAAACTTTACTTCATAGTTTCACGAATATCGTTGTCTCAGGTACATTGTAGTTTAGTCAGCTTTTGCAGGTTGGCCAAAAAAGTCAAACTCTAATAATATTGCTTCTTTGTAATATCCTTTTTGAGTTATGAACAAAGAATTTCAAAATGAAGTTTCAGTGCATAATCCATTGACATGCTGGTGACAGCCTACATTTTGAAGGAATACTGAACAATATAGAAAAATTGCATTTATGTATCTCAATGAATTATCTTAAAATATTACTTTTGGGGGGAGGGACAAGATGGCTGACTGGAAGCAGCTTCTGACAGAGGCTCCTGTCCAAAAGGAAAGATAACCTCCAGAAACTGCCCAATTGAGCTGAAGACTGGGAGCCCAGCCGAGAGAGAGAACTGATAACTGCAGGACACCCTTCCCCCTTTACCTGACGCACCAGAAGCCTGATCTCTGCTGCAACCGAGGGAGGAGGACTTGAGCAGAGACCACCCTCCCTGTCTGCTGAACCAGGTGGCCTTCCAGGTGAGACTCCGGGGCCCACCGAGCCCCTGCCAGCCCCCAGGCCAGGAACTCCACCCAGAACCGAGAGGCTCCACTCTGGCCGCCTGCCCCCTCCACGCTGAGCCCACCAACCACTGGCCAGGGACTGTACAGGGACCCCTGTGTGGCTCTGATTGTGCTCTATGGGCCTCAGCCCGCTGCTCTGAGCGGCCAAGAACTTGGGGGGACTGCTGCCCAGCCCCCCCATTGGTGTCCTGCAGGGCCTTGGCCTGCCACCAGCAGCGGCCAAGAACTCCGCAGGGACTCCTTTTTTGCCCTGATTGACACTGCCTTGGGTGCCGGCAACAGGAGCCTTGGACTGCCACCAGCAGCAGTCAGGAATCCCGTCGGGACTTCCAAGCGACCCTGATTGCACTCGCCTTGGCCCACAGGCAGCAGCAGCCAGGAACTTTGCCTGACCCCTTGTGGCCCCAATTGGTGCTCGCTTTGGCCTGCCACCAGCTGTAGCCAGGAACTCCACAGGGACTCCTGCACTGCCCCAATTGGCGACCTGCAGGGCCTTAGCCTGCTGCCAGCAGCTGCCACGGACTCTGCAGGGACTCCCCTGTGACTCGGATAGGCGCAGGCCTTGGGCACCTGCCAGCAGCACCCAGAAACTCCACGCATCCCCGATTGGCGCTCCCCTGCAGCCAGCAGCAGCCAGGAACTCCACTGGGAACCTGCCGGGCCTCCGCCTGCCAGCCCGAGCCAGGAACTCTGGGAACCAAACAACCAGCGTCCTCCCCTACCCTCTCTGCCCCCACACTGTCTCTGCCCATCTGGCCAGGGACTCAGGAGGGGAGCGACGTGTGCCCTCCATCTGGAGCCCTCCTCCCAGTCAGAGACTTCTGGAGGCACGGGCTCCCTTTGCAAAGGCCCCCGGGTGCACCCTCGACTGGCCTGTTGCTTGATCCAGGAGTGCCACACTCCGGAGCTGCTCCCACAGCCAGAAATCACTGGCTGGGGCAGTCCCAGAGTAGCTACACAGGGTCACTCCCTACAAAGATCCAGCAACAACAGAGTGATCCTGCTGGGGTCTGATCTGAGAGAGAAACCTCCCCAACTCTGAGGACAGTCATAGGCAACAGTGAAAAATAATCATGAGGCAGAATCAACAGAAAAACTCTGGCAATATGAATAATCAGAGTAGATCAATTCCCCCAAGGAACGACAAGGTAGATATACCACAAGATCCCTTGCGTAAGCAAATGGCTGAGATGTCAGAAATCGAATTCAGAGTCTGGATAGCAGAATGGAGGAAAAGATGAAACTAGAATTTCAAGCAGTAATCCAAAAATGACCCAAAAGATGTCTCAAGAGTTCAACAAATTCAAAGACAAAATGACCAAAGATTTTGACACATTGAGACAAGAAGTTGCAGCACTCAAATATCTGAGAAACAAAGTAGAATCCCTCACCAACAGAATGGAGCAGCAGAAGAAAGGATTTCTGAGATATAAGACAAAGCTTTCAAACACTCCCAAT
>CAUYRH010045453.1:0-87540 GCA_963574655.1 Perodicticus potto
TCTTTCCCCGTCTCCTCCTCTAGGCCTCTAGCCTCAGGGTATATATAGGTGTATGGGTTTCTTGGCCAGGAAACGAATGAATGCAGTCCCTTCCGCCGGGGGGAAGGTGAATGAGTGCATCAATGAATGGACACAGTCCATCCATGGAATTCAGGCCTAGGAAATTCACAAGAAACTGACATAGGAAATGGGGGTTCCCACATTTAGTCCCAAGGCATAGGAAGTGGGGGTTCCACATTTAGTCCCAAGTGTAAAGTGAAGGAGACACCAAGGCACAAGTGTCTCCTCAGCAGTTGTCCAGCCTTTTTGGCTATTGGGATTCTCCAAACTCTTAAGGAATTTCAGGGGCCTGGCAAGTCTTACGCAAGGACACATTCCTGGGGGTGAAACTCTTACGCAAGGATACATTCCCCCGGGGAGAGAGCAAACCGGCTCCACCTGCCACATGTCACCGGATGCTTCAGCTTCTACCCACATCCACAGCCCAGCCTGGGAACTCTGGCTCAAAGAAATCTTGGAATGTTTTTGTGCCTTTAGAATAGTGCAAGCGTGTGGATCCTCCCCGCACACGGAGGAGGCCTGCAGATGCCGGCTCACTCCCATGCAGCAGGGCAGGGCATGGTCCTTTTGGACAATGGTGACACCCTCCATAGAGCACAGGCCCCAGCCAGCACCCCAGCCCCTGGGAGCCATCACCATAGCAGCCATTGGTACTAGGCACATTGAAAGCAAGAACTAGACGGGTTTGGAAAGATTCCCCGCCCACAGCAGGGAAGGGAGAGGGAAGCATGTGCACACAAGAGGCAGGGCCTTCTCGAACATTCTCTTCACACCAGCCCTGTACTGAGGGAATGTCCTTCTTTCAGGTAGGGCTGTCAGGGTGTCCCACTGGTGTCCTACAGAAGACTCTGCCTCGAGTGACGAGCAGAGTGGGTGGCAGGGTGCTCCTGGGTGCCAAGATCTCTCAGGAAGGCCATCTGCAGTTTTTGCTCTGGGCAAATAGAAGCCGTAGAGAGCACGCCAGCAAAGGGGCAGATGACACTTTGTGTGACCAGCATCCTCAACACGAAGCAGGGTGCAAGGTGTTGGGTAGACCCCAGGACACAAAGACATGGACGTAAAGGATGTGGTCTCAGATCAGCGAGTGAACATCCACAGGGCAGAGTGGGTCCCAGCATCAGGGACCTGACAGCGTCACAAAGAGAACAAAGCAAACTGCCTCCTGGGTCTCTTCAATCACTCAGCTTGGGAAAAGGAAGCACAAGAAAGCCATCAATCCACCATGCACTCAGAACCATGTTACAGACTTCTCCATGAAAGATTACTAGAGGAAACATTTCAGCTTAGAAGAGATAGTTTATCTTCTCACTTGAAAATCTATCTTCTCCAGGATGACATACAGGCACTATATATCTGTCAGCTGTATTAAATTTATACAACAGTAATAATTTTAAATATTTTATTAAAATAGTGCATACCTATCAGGAAAAATTTAGAACATGTAGAAAAAAAGTATAAAAGATACACATTGAAATTACCTGTAACTCTCTATCCAGAGATCTCACCTATAACTTTGTACCCAGAGAGCATCACCTTTTAAAGTACTTGCCCTCTATTTTTATATATTTTTTATTACTATATATCCACAATATAAAATATAATTGGGCTCAAACTATATAGAGATGTAATGCTTCTTTTCATGTAACATATGTTACATGTTTTCTCATGCCATTAAAAATTTTTTAACACATTTTGGCTTGGTGCCTGTAGCACAGTGGTTATAGCTCCAGCCACATACACAGAGGCTGGCAGGTTTGAACCCAGTCCCAGCCAGCTAAGTAATGATGACAACTGCAAAATAAAAATAGTTGGGCATTTGTGGTGGGTACCTGTAGTCCCAACTACTTGGGAGGCTGAGGCAAGACAATTTCTTAAGCCCAAGAGTTTGAGGTTGTTGTAAGCTGTGAGGCCATGGTACTCTACTCAGGGCTACATACTGAGACTGTGTCTCAAAAAAAAAAAATTAACATTTTAAATGCCTACATGTGGATATATTAGAAATTACCCAACAATTTCTCTTCTGTTAGACATTTATATCATTGTCAACGTGTTACTATTACAAATAACGCTGTGATGAATATCCTTGCACAGAAATCTTTGTCCACACTGTTCATTTCTTCAATAGACATTTACTGAGCATTAACCACAAATCCCTCACAGTTGTAGGCACTGATGATATGGCAGGACAAAATCTGCATGCTTGTGGAATTTGCATTAGAGTAGGAAAGATGAGCTGTAATTGAGTAAACAAATGATGTGACATCAGATCATAAATGCTAAAAAAAACTTAAGCAGGAAAATGGACAAATAGTGACCATGAAATAAATTTCAGATGAGGTCTTCAGAGAAGGCCTCTAAGGAAATGACGTTTGGGCAGAGACCTGCAGAAGAATGAGGGGCCATCCATGGCATTCTGGGCAGGAGAAACAGGAAAGATGAAGACCCTGGCAAGGAAAGCAGCAGGAGAGATTAAAAGAGCTTCAGAAAGACCAGAGAGTCTGTAGTAAAAGGAACCAGAGAAGGATGGCAGTACACAAAGGCTTTGGGGCCTGCACCTGGAGGAGTGTGATGGGAAGTCAGAATGTGCCTTGACTTGGAATGTCATCTAGCTACTGAGTTTAATAACCAGCTGTGTGGAGCAAGAGTGGAAGTAGATCCCACCTCAATCAGTAACACTAGCGTTACCCTAATACCAAAACCAGACAATGGCATCCCAGGTAAAGAAATAGATATAGCCAACAGCTATATCTTGTGTATATAGATTTAAAATCCTTAGTAAAATGCTAGCAAATCAAATTCAGCAACATAGAAAAAGGACTGTACAGCACAACCCAGTAGAAGGTACCTCCAGAATGCAAGGTTGGCTTAACACCCAGAAATCATCAAGGGTCTTGGAGTTCTGGACGTGTCCACACTCCTTTTTTTGAAGTGAATCCCAAGGTGTGGTACCCCTGAATAGAAAGATAGGGAAGAATATGGGCATTGAAAAAGTTTTAGGTTGGTCGTCCCTTAGGATCACATGGTAATTGGAATGATGGATCACCTTTTAGTTCTGGTATTACTCAGGATCCCCGGGATATGGATATGAATAGATGCAGATGGGAGAAAGGGTCCAAGTTTTATGAACCTTGTTCTGCAAGCTGTTCACTCTCCCCAAAATATCAGGGGTAAACTGTCCACATTCTCTGAATCCAAGATGCCCCCCTCCACCCACAAAGAATTACAAGCTTCTTCAGAAATGTGGCTTAGACATTTAGCTGCTGCCTGGAAAGATAGTCGCCAGCTCTGAGGGGAGATCCCATAGTCTCAACAAGTTGAACAGATTGTTACTCAAGGAAAAGGAGGGAACAGGACAGCCATTAGGTGAGGGGTGGTAGGATGAGGACATGGAGCTCTGAGTAGAAGACATGGAGAGGAAAGAGAAGGTCCAGTGAGGAGGTGACTGCGCAGCCTCAGAGGAGCCTGGATCGAAGGCTAAGAGCCCACTGAAGAGTGGGGAAGGGGTATCGGGAAGACCCAACCAGCTGTGGGCAGAATATGAGTTGGGTAAAAGTACTTCAAGCAAAAAGTGAAAGACTATGGTGGTCTTTCTGGAGTAAACCTGTGTGTTTCATTGGCTGGGGGTAATTGTCTTTACACACACACACACACAAACACACATGCACATACGCACCCCAAAGCAAAGTCAAACAATAACATCTGCTGCCCCTCATCTCCACTTGTAAGGGGCCAGCTTAGATGTTCTGCTTTCAAGAGAAGGCTGCTGCTGTCACTGGTCCTAAACTAGGAGTCAAAATTGTGATATGGTCTCTGACAATTGGTCTCAGTATTTGATTTTGAGGCCAATGAGCTAAAAGTCATGAATTTGAAAAGAAAAATATTTACTGTGGTCCTACTAACATCTATTAGCAATAGACTCAGGGTTTCCATTTAGCTCACTTTGGTGGTTGAGGTTTCATTCTGTCAAAGAATCCCAAAATTCTCTAAGCCTTTTTGAGTGGAGTCCATGTTACATCATTTTCTTTGTCCCCAGGACAGTAAGGTCATGATTTCCTTGTCAGTTCTGACAGAGAGGATTATCCAACCATGTTCCAATGGCACGTAAGGAAGGGAATTGTCAGAAGAGTCCTGCAGGATCTATAGGTGCCCAGATTTCTTCCCGTAGAAGCAGCAGCAAGGCCTTGTCACCCTGTGTTTACTCCAGCTCTGGAAAGTCCATCCACTTCCAATATTTTCTTCCAGAGTGGCCACTTGACCAAAACTACTTGTAATTTTCTAGTAGTATCTGTATTTATTGTAAACTCTTGGTGTAAAGATTTCTCTCTCTGGTTTGCTAAAAACAAACAAACAAAAACCCTCACCCTGAATCTTAACCATGAATGAATGTCTATGATCAAATACATTTTTCTGTTCTTTCTCTCAAGAAGAGGTAAGCTGCCTAAATTTGTATAGCAGACTATTGGCCATTAAATAAGTTCTCTTCTTTGAGCCCATGAGATGGCGTAAGTAGGAAGGGGGGAAGGGTTTCCAGTGGAAACTGCTGTTGCTAAAGAGGAGGAAAAGGAAGAATGAAAGGAAATCTGTAACAAAACCTCGCCTTGCCAGCACCGGGGTGGATAACTGGAACAGTGAGACAGAGCCTTGGAGGCCTTTGCAGTAAGTAACTTGGAAAGGCTCATTTGGCCACATGATGCAAGGTCTCTGCTCTGGGAAAGGGGGGAACACCAGCTAAAAAACTTAAAATTCCACTGATAGGCAGACACTGACAAGAAAATGTCTCTCACTCAAAGGGATTTGCAATTAGCTTTCTTTCTAGTGGTACAGTAACTGCCTTCTGTAATTGTACAAAGATTAACTAAGATCAAGGCTAAGAAAGGCCCCATTAAACTGTAATGCATTATTCCACTTTAGGTATTGTTATTTTCAGAGTCATCAAATAAAATTCATTTTGCATAAAAATATTTACTGTGGTCCTACTAACATGCTGGGTACCCTAAAGTCATGATTTTATTTGGTCCTTACAAGGACCCTGCAGGGCAGGTATGGGTCCCATCTATTTGTTTTTTTAAGTGAAGTAACTTATCGTTTGTCTAGAAAAGATGTGCTTGTAAGTGTTTAAAGCTTGGGTGATCTTTCTTGTGCATGCAAAGTAGCTCCAGATGTAATCCTTGAACATCATGAGGAGAATAAGGATATAGAGTCTGAACTGAGCTGGACTACGTGGCTAAGCCTGGGGCTGAGAACTAAATACATGTGCCCCAGATTCTTTACACAGGAGGGGAGTTGTGGTCAGCAGACATTCATCTCTAGGAAGAGAGCACGGAAAGACAGGAGTACAGGGCAAAAAGAGCGAAAGGACACATTACTCAGATGACCTTGGCTGCTAGCTACCACCTGGCTAATTGGCATTAATGAGATGTCTTTCCACGGTCTTCCTCAATCACTGGTCTGGGAGAATCGGAAGAAAGGCACACAGTAGCCAGGGAGGTGGGTGTTGAGTGAAATCACCATATGGGCAAAAGCTGTGTAATGATGCCACACTCTTCAGAGGAGTGGCATGTGTCTCTCTGGTGTCATGGGCTCAGAGCACCCCAGACCAAGAAGGACATGGGGAAGAGAGAAGAGAGAGAGCTCTGCTGGGAAGGACTGCAGAATGGAAACATGGAGTAAAGAAGAAAAAAATGCCTGTTCTGGGCTTACTGATCGGTGTGCCTTTCCAGAATAGAGAGTTTGCTTTCACTGTGACACTGAGACTCTAAGAGCTAAAGAACTTGGGTCAAACCCAACCAGATTCCTTTGTTGGTTGCATGTAGTGGGCCAGAAGCTGGTTGAGGTGCAAGAATGGGTAGTGGGGAGGAGCCAGTACTTGCCCTCATGTTGGTCCCCAAAGGAGGGAGCTGGATGGGTAAGTGCAGGTATGAGATCAGAGGACAGAGGTCTAATAAGGAAAATCGAGACGCCCAAGGCCCCAACTGCCCAGACTCAGATAACACACAGCCATCCAAGGGAGCTGGAGAGGGAGCTGGGCCACCAACCCCGGGACTCCACCCATCTCCTCACATTAAGAGGGGAGGTACAAAGACAACTTGCAATGGCCAACAAAGGAATGCAATGATGCTCAACATCACCGATGACTAGGGAAATCAGAACAACCCCCCAGAAAATAGGGTGGTGAGGCTGTACAGCAATTCAAACCTCGGTGCACTGGTGGTGGGAGTGTAAACTGGTATAGCCACTAGGGAACACAGTCCAGCAGTTCCTCTAAAAATTAAAAATACAATTACCATTGAACCAGCAATTTCGCCTTTGAGTATATCCAGAAGAATTGAAAGAAGGATCTTGAAGAGATGTTCATAGCAGCGATATTCAGGTGCTGGAAGGAACCTTAGGAAGCTGGGGATGCAGGAGAAAGGTATCTTTGCTCACAGTGCCAGGGCCTCTGTCCCCTGCTCCAGGGAGAAGCCCAATGGCCACCCCTGTGGGTTGTCACCCTCCTGAAGTCTGGGGACTGCTATTGTGGTTCATGTTAATGTGTTTTTCATGTGGATAAAAATGTTCCCCAAAGAGAGGTGGGCCACATGGAACGATCTAGAAGGCCCTGGCACCCTCAGCGCAAAGGAATAACAAAGACCATTCTGTGCTGTTAACGCCTCTGCCTCCTATAGGGGGACTGACACCTGAAGTTGGGGAACGGGACGTCATGGACTGGGACGAGGACCCTTTCCTTAACCTCCTCCATCCCAGCCTCTCAGGGTTGTTGGAGATCCAGGGCTTGCGTTACTCAGAAGTAGAAATGAATCTTGTCATTGTTAAATTCGGGTAAGTCCAAAGTCCTCACATGTGAAGAAAGGCCACTTAGATCCTCCTGTGCTGGGGACAGGGATGGTCAGCAGCCTTTGGAGGCCTCTAACTCTAAAAACAAACATGGTGCCCTCTTCCCCACCCTCCAGATGAAATTAAAGCACAAAACTAGGAAAAAAATAGAACTAGCATAAAAAGATCCACCAATCTTCTTAGTTTTCCCAAGATAATTTTTTCTTTTCTTTTCTTTTCTTTTTATGTAGAGACAGAGTCTCACTCTATGACTCAGTAGAGTACTGTGGCACCACAGAGTTCACAGCAACCTCCAGCTCTTGGGCTTAGGCGATTCTCTTGCCTCAGCCTGAGTAGCTGGGACTACAGGCGCCTGCCACAACGCCCAGCTATTTTTTTGTATTGTAGTTTGGCCAGGGCCAGGTTTGAACCTGCCGCCCTTCGTATATGGGGCCGGCACCCTACTTGCTGAGCCACAGGCGCTGCCCAACCCATGATAATTTCTTAATGAGATTTTTTTAATTGTTTAAATTAATAGACTTTATTTTTTAGAGCAGGTCTGGATTCACAGAAACATTCAGAGAAAAGTCCCTGTGGATTCTCACCACCACACCACCCGGCACTGGTTTGCTACATTTGCAACAGCTGATGATGCAATTGACACCATATGGTTAACTGTGGTCCATAGTTTACCTCAGGTTTCACATTTTGTATTGTACATTCTATGGATTTTGACAACTCTCTAATGAAATGTTTCCTCCCTTGCTATCATATAGAGCCAGTCTGCTGCCCCCAAACCCGTCTTCCACTTTGTCATCTCTCATCTTCTCCCCCTAAACCCCTGGAAAGTGCTGGTCTGTAGAAGACTGGACACCATGCTTGCAAAGGACAGTTACTGATTCTTATCCCATTAAAATGAAATGCTGAGAACAGGACAGTCTCCCGGCAAGCCTAGAGACGTTTCCTGACTTGGGGGCAATCCCCCAAGTAACTCAGTGTTCCGGAATGAGAGAAGGTCGGTCACTCACTAGTAAGCAGGTGTTAAACATTGATGCTTAGTAGTTCTTCATGAGGGTTGTAGGGAAAGAACACGTGAGGAGAGCAGGAGGCAATCCTTACGCAGGCAGCCCTCATATGTCATTACCTGAACTCTCCACACCTGTTTATGTCAATCACCTTAACTCTCCACACCTGTTGTGTATAACCTTAATAAATAGCCATTGAGGAGGGGGCTCGGGGCTACCCTGCAACTAAGGTTAGCTCACCTCCCACAAGCTTATACTTCTAATCCGTGTCACGCCTGGTTCCTTCCTTCGGCGACTGAGACCAGGCCATAGGGGTCCCAACACTGGTCCTTCTCCTATCTCCATGGTTTTGCGTCTTCTAGAATGTCTTACAGTTGCAACCAAACAGCACGTGGTCTTTCAGACTGACTTCTTTCACCTGGTGATGGGTATTTAAGTTTCCTCCATGGATTTTATGGTTGAAAGTTCATTTCTTTTATCACTAAGTAATATCCCATTGTCTGGGTGTCCCATGGTTGACCTACCTATTCATCCACTGAAGGGTATCCTGGTTACCCCCAAGTTTCAGCAATTATGAATGAGGCTGCTGTAAACATCTGCGTGCAGGTTTTTGTGTGAACACAAGTTTTCAAGTAATTTGGGTAAAAAACAAGGAGGATAATTTCTGACTCCAGCAGGGAACATGAGTCCACTGCCTCGTGTCCTCATGCTCAGACTGTCTCGGTGACCTAAGCCCAGCCGTTGTCTGTGCCCCAGGCAGTTTTGCTCTGATGGGGCACCTAGTCCTTTGGAAGACTCCGCCTCTGTTTGAGCCATATTCTGGTCCCTCCAGCTCTCCTGGTTCTGAGCCCAGGTGGATGCCTCTGGTGGGTAAAAAAAGACATTTGCACTTGTCTCATCAAGTGTGTAAATTAAATAACATTAGTTTCTAAAGTAGCCATGACCCAGAGCAATCACAACGACCCAGTCCTCGGCTGCCCTGAGGATGGTGGCCAAGGGTGCTGTCAGTGAGACGACGGTGTGCTCCCACCCAAGCTCTGCTGTGCACTCTGCACTGGAATTTCCTCCTCAGTGAGCTCTCCGCAGCGGAGTTAAGAAAAGTGCAGTCAAGACTTTAGTGGACTTTGTAGGGAGGGGACGCTGGGCTGTAGAATGGGGTCTGGCTTTGCAGTGACAAAGAGAATGTTAAGTATTTAGGAGGCTCAAGGGTGATGAAAGTTGAGATTCCTCAAGAACTTCACATATTTACTGCTATTCCTAAGTCAATGCAGCCAAGGAAGGTGGGTCACTCTGCTGGTGATGGTCTCCCTCCCCCACCCAGAGCCCAGTCACCCGAGCCCCAGGGCCACGCCTTCCTCCTTGACTTTCCCAGGAGAGGGTCTGAGATGTGGTCTCCTTGTAGCAGCTGGGTGGTGAATCATGGTGGGATGAGCTGGCATGTTCTTTCTGCATTTTTTTCTGAGCTTGACTATGCTGGCTTGCCTTTCACATTGGTGAGCATTTTCTGCATAAGAAAAAGTTCATCAGACAAAAACCCAAATGCTCAGATATGTACCTGGGTTGTTTGTTTCACAGCAGATAAGCATCCAACCTCCCAAAACCTAAAGACCTTTGCACTAAGAGATTTTCTTTTTTTTGCAGTATTCTTTAAAACAGAAAATTTACCTGTTATAATTAAATGGAATGATTTATTTAATTTCAGATTAATGTTAGGGCACAAACGATTAGGTTACATTGCTTGCATTTCTAAGTTACAGTTCAAGTTGTAGTTGAGCCGCCCTTACATTAGGTGCACGTTAGGTGAAAGCTCACCTCTCTCCGCCTATTCCCCTTTCCCCTTTGATTATACTTGTGTTTTTCATTCGTGTGGGTGCGTAACTGTTTGTCTATTGGTTTCATATTAGTATTGAGTACATTGGCTATTTGCTTTTCTAGTCTCACAACACTTTACTGAGAAGAATGTGCTTCACCTCCATCCAGGTCAGCACAAAGATGTAAAGTCTCCACCTTTTAGCTGAATAGTACTCCATGGGGTACAAACACTGCAGCTTGTTAATCCATTCATGGGTTGATGGGAACTTGGGTTGATTCCGTGTCTTGGTGATTGTGAATTGAGCTGCGATTAGCATTCTAGTGCAAACATCCTTATGACAAAACATTTTTCTGGGTAGATACCTAGTAATGGATTGTAGAATCAAATGGAAGGTCTACTTTTAGCTCCTTGAGGATTCTCCATACTTCTTTCCATAGAGGTTGGAATAGTTTGCAATCCTACCAAAAGTGTAAGTCTTCCCTTCTCTCCACATCCACACCAGCATCTGCAGCTTTGGGATTTCGTGATGTGGGCTAATCTCACTGGGGTGAGTGGATATCTCAGAGTGGTTTTGATTTGCATTCTCTGATGATTAGGAACTATGAGCATTTTTTCATGGATTTGTTGGCCATTTGTCTTTCTTCTTCAGAGAAGATTCTGTCCAAGTCTCTTGCCCACTTATAATTGATATTGTTTATTTTATTGCTGATCAGTTTGAGTTTTCTGTAGATTCTAGTTATCAGCCCTCTGTCAGATTCATTGCACGCAAATATCTTCTCCCTTTCTGAAATCTATTTGCTTTAATTGTTGCTCCTTTAGCTGTGAAGAAGCTTTTTAGCTAGATCGCGCTCCATTAATTAATTTTTGGTGTTGCTGCAATTGCCAAGAGGAGTCTTCTTCATAAATTTTTTTCTCAGGCTAACAGTGTCAAGAGTTTTTCCCAGGGCGGCACCTGTGGCTCAGTGAGTAGGGAGCGCTGGCCCCATATGCTGAGGGTGGCGGGTTCAAACCCAGCCCCGGCCAAACTGCAACAAAAAATAGCTGGGAATTGTGGCAGCTACTGGGGAGGCTGAGGCAAGAGAATTGGCTAAGCCCAGGAGTTGGAGGCTGCTGGGAGCTGTGACACTATGGCACTCTACCCAGGGCGACAAAGTGAGACTCTGTCTCTAAAAAAAAAAAAAAAAAGCGTTTTTCCCACTCTTTGTGCTAGGATTTTTATTGTTTTGAGCCTTAAATTTAAATCTTTTATCCAGCAAGAGTCAATTTTTGTAAGTGGTGAGAGGTGCAGGTCCAGTTTCAGTCTTCTACATATGGCTAACCAGTTGTCCCAGAGCCATTTATTAAGTAGGGACTCTTTTCCCCAGTGCATGGCTTTGTTTGGTGTATCAAAGGTCAGATGGTAATATGTGGCTGGGTTTATAAATAAAATAATTTATTACATCTTGATTCATACTCAATTTTTAGAAGGGGTCAATTTGCACAGTAATTAACAAGGACACAGAAATGCTGTCAAAACATTCCACTTTACCGTAGGTCGCGTGATCAGCTCCATTCATCAAGGGCCAACCAGCCTCAGAGAGCATGTTGGGGAAGAGAACTCTAATGTCCTGAGTAACATCCTTATACCAGAACCTTCAGCTTTGGAGAATAGGGACCAGGTCTCTCCTGAGCATGTATACTGCCGGCACCTGTGGCCTGATAAATATTTGAGAAGGAAATGAAGTGCTGGGATTCCTGGCTGTTGTCATCAGCCCTCACAAAAGGTGGAGTCGCTGAGTTACAGGATGATGACATTGTCCACAGACTCCAGAAGCCATCGGGCTCAGCCCTCTCCCCTCTGGCAAAATTGCACTTCAGTGAGGCTAGGAAGAGAGGTATCTATTCATTCTTATGGAGCAATTAGGAAATAAAATCCCACAAACTCCCTTGGTAACCACCATCCTTGAAATTCTTCTCTGTTTCAAATTTCTTTGGATCTCAAACATCCTGAAATGTCACTTCGTGGGATCCCCTCATAGAAATGCCAAACAGCACCTGAAGGGTCAGATAGTCCTGCCTCGAATTTGACAGATTAGAGGTGAAGCCCATGAGGTTGAAGATGTGACGAAAGGCACGGCTGATGGGACTGTGGCAGAAAATCTCTTAGAGCCTGCCTTCCACCTGTCCTCTGTACCCTTTAGATCTCCCTGTGTTGATTGTAAGCAAATATTAGCAAAGGGGATTAATAGAGATGCAGTATTTCCCCGCCCTGTGTGGGGAACACCCCTCCCCAAACATTTGCTCAGATTCTCCAAGCCTGGTTCATTCTGTCCTGAGTATAAACCAACATGAGCTTAATACTGGTCTCTGGCGGCTCTAAGTGGGAACGACACTCTTACTGTCCTTTGGGCCAATAAGCCCATATATCAGCTGGGTCTCCTGTCCCTTTACTCTGGGTCCGACCCCCTTCCAGAGCAGGGAGAACCGAAAGCCGGAGTGAATCTCCACCTCCACCTTCTCTTCCTCCTCCTCTCCCCCCTCCTCTTCCTCCCCTTCCCCGACATCGTTCTCATGTCCACTGCCCTCCTGGCTCTCCCTGCAGCCCTCTGGAGCCGGGCATCTCAGGAGCATGAGGCCTTCCGAGAGAGCCGCTGGGGTTCCCGGAAATGCTCCCGAGGAGGCGGCTTCCTCACCTTCTCCGTCCCGTGAGCTCGGGCCTCCCAGCAGCCTGGGGACTGCTCTGGGCCCAGGGATAACATGATCCAGTGATTGTGCCTGAGAAAAGGAATTTCTTTCCCTGATACTGTCGCCTAAACCTTTGTAGAAAGTACAGGGGACAGTGATTCAGCTGCATGACGAATATTCTTATGGGCATTAAAGAATAGCATCCTTGAACGAGCATCTTCAGTGAGAGGACAGCTCCACCCCATCACCTCTGGGACAGTCATTGCTACAGGCGCTCACAAAGGCTTTTGAAATCTACTTCATTGGCATTTTGAATCACCCTTTTAAAAAACTCCCCTCTTGTAGTCCCAGGGACTTGGGAGGCTGAGGCAAGAAGACTGCTTGAGCCCAAGAGTTCAAGGCCTCAGTGAGCTATGACTGCAGCACTGTACTCTAGCCTGGGTGACAGAAAACACACAAAAAATCCCTTCTAAAGCTGAAAATAACTCGTAAATTAAAATTAACCCACTCTAAAGGAGGACCTCCATGGGAAGACAGTCGCACCTTATTCTGAGGAAATCTGCATAGTGGGTTCAGCAGCCCTGTCTGAGGAGTCTGGGGTCAGTGACTCGGCCCAATATGCTAACTGAGCGCAGTTACTCTGCTTCCCCCAGACATCTTCCTCCCAGCACTCACTGTGCTCAAAGGACAGTGTGGTGCTTGACCACAAACTATCTCAGCCTGGGTTTCACCATCGACAGGTATAAAACCAGATGCATGTTCCATCTTTGTGCAAACATCCTGCTCCGAGGCGCATCTCACAGCTCTGCCAGTCCCATTTCACTCATTCGCTCCCCAGGCAGATATTTCTGAGTAAACAGTGCCACAGAAGTGCCACCTGTCACCAGGAAGGTGAGGAGATCCCCAACCAGCAGCTACCAGGGTACCAGGACCACAGCCTGGGAGCCGGCCACTTCGTGAGAAGCAGCCTCAGAGACTCAGATGCCACCCAGACTCCGACCCCGCTGGGAGAATGACTTTGCTCTTTGGGAAGCAGTGACTGTCAAAACTGGTATTGAGAAGCAGCCAGGCGTCGCCAAGCATTTTCAGAATGAAAGACCCTGATATAACCTTTGAAAAGCAACCCAAAGAGAACTGGATTAGCATGAACATTTTTAAACAAATTTCTTCCTTTCTTTCTCTGCTTGGCTGCTGAGACTACTGAGATGGAGGCCTGAGCTCTGGGCACAAATTCATTTTACCAGCTAATTGACACGGCCCACACCGTCGACTCATCCTTCTCTCTCCCATTGAAAAGGACAGGTGCACGTGATAAGTAGTTGAATAGTGACGCCATAGCCGCGCTGTAATGAGAGGCTATCTCCATTTCTAGGAAGACGAGGTGTGCACAGATGGGGCGGACCCTGTCTCTTCCTTTCCGTATGCCATGAGAACTTGATCGTGGTCTGTCTTGGGTTCAAGCTGCCTTCAGACTATCTGATGAGGCTAGCGTCCTGGGCCCGCCAGGCCCCACAAGGCCACACAACTCAGTGCAAGCTGGTGTGGTCACCATCTTGAAATTCATAATACTTTTCTCACAGCCGGCCCTGTGTTTACACTTTGCGTGGAGCCCCACAATTTATGCAGCTGGTCCTGTTGACTCAGGTCCCTGTGTGGAGACATCCTTCCAGAATTCAATATTTCTGTACTGGTGTCTGGTGCCAAACCCATCCTGCCTAAGTCAGGTGTCCACTGACACTGATGGAACTCAGTGTTTGAAATGATGTGCACAAGTGTCCATGACACTCTGGGTCACCACCTGCACAAGCGGCCCTGATGAACACAAAATGAGAATGGAGAGGCCCCTCCAGTGGATGGCAGGAAGATTCCAGATCAGACCACTGGTGTTTTCTTAAAAGCAGAAGCACAGGAGACAGGGAGGGCCATGTTGTCACCTGGGTGTCACTGGCCGTGCTTCTGGGGTCTGCCGCTGACCCACCAAGTAGTGAGGGGTGGTTGTTTTCTCATTTACAATACGGTGCCCCGCAGCGAACTCTTCTTCTGCAGGTCTTTGAGGAGTTGTGAGCACACTGAAGGGGAATGTAGCCTGATCCAGAATCTTCCATACCTGTGAGGTGGGAACCGGAGTGAGCAACCCCTTTTTGAATTCCGTCCGGGGGCCATGAGGGTAAGGTGTGCATTTGAGGTGGGGGGACAGTTCCCTCCTGGATTCCACTGCACAAACTCAGATGCCGATTGCGAGGTACAAAGAGCAGCAGGAGAGAATCAGGCTGAACTTTCCAGCTCTGCCAACTAACGGACGCCACCCGGCACTGTGCCTGCTGGACGTCCCTTAGCCAGCGGGATTGGGAACACAAGTACGTCAGGTTCTAGAATTTTTCCACATTTTGAAATATTTGCATGTACAGAATGAGACATCCTGGGGACATGAACCAAGTCTAAATATGAAATCCACTTACGTTTCATGTGTACCTTGCACACATAGCCTATAGCTAATCCTACGGCATTTTTGTAACTACTTTGTGCATGAAACGAAGTTTTGACTTCATTTTGACCGTGACACATCACGTGAGGTCAGGTGTGAACTTTCCTACTTGTGGCGTTGTATCAGTGCTCACAAAGTTTCAGATTTTGGAGCTTTTCACATATTCAGGTTTTGGATGTTTTTCAATCAATGCTCACCCTGTGTATTCTTACCATGAGAAGTCGAGGCCATGGTAAGAACACCACGTGGTGTTTCAGGTAGGTGTGACTCTGGTTTCTACTCATTTTCCCTTCCGCCTCTGTTCTTCCTTCTCTCTCCTCCTGGAGGATTTGACCTCCCTCCTGGCTGCTCCCTCCACAGTCTCCCCAACTCAGAGCCCCTAAGCAGGCATCCAGTGGCTGGCTACAGCTGCTTCTGCACAGGATCCCCGTGAGCACTGGTCTGCTGCACAAGCCCCAGCGTAGGCATTTCCCATCACACACAGAGTCGGACCGAGCCCCTCCTCTTGGTCCTGGGGACCCCCACAGCCCGGCCTCTGCATCCTCCCTGCCTCCCCTGTCTTGGCCACACGTGCCCACCCTGGATCCCAAGCTCACTCCCAGCAGGACTCCTGTTCCCTTCCCCTCAGGGGGCCGCTGCATGGCCCATTCTCTCCCTTCCCCTGCTGTGTCCAGTTGCTGCTCCCCTCCCCCCCACCCCATCTACACAACCTCATACACATACGCAGGCACCTGTGTTCATGAACAGTGCCACAATTTCAAGAATTAATGTGTTATGTCACAACCACTGAATTGCATGCTTTAAATGAACGACTTGTGGGGGATGTGAATTGTACCTCATTAAAGCTGTTTTTTATTTAAAAAAAAAAAAAAGGCAAGTGTTTGTGTTCCCCTGAGGGTCGTGTCAGCTCCGTGAGAATGTTAGGGTTCTTGGTTTGTCCTTTGAAAGGGAAAATAGAGAACGACGTGTCTGTCTGCGCCCCTCTGTCTCTGGGTGGCACCCCACCCTGCTGGCCGTGAGATGTGTTTTTGACTCTGCTGAGGCCAGCCCAGGATTGCCAGCCACCCTGCCAGCTGCCCCAGGCGCTGGCTCAGGGAGGGAGACAGAGGCCAGCACCAGCCAGCAGAGGCTGCACGGGAGCTCACGCAGCCCAGGCGGATGAGGCTATTTTACAAACGTGATTTCATTTCAGCCTTAATCCAGGGGATTAGGCACAGCTGTGCTCGTTTGAGGGTTCTTTCATTTCAAAGCCGCTCCACGCATTTTGATCTACAAAAGTCCAGTCTGCCAAGGCGAGAATTGTTCATTTTAATTAATGATTTGCTCCTTCATTGCAATTTGTTCTAGATTTGTTCACTTTTAAGATGCTACTTGGGCGTCTTGTCTGTTTCAAGCAGCGATGAAAGGACAGCGTGGGTCATGTAACATGATTTCTGGGCACACATGACCCATGACTTCTGACTCGAATCATTTACCTCTTTCCAAAACTCTCCAGGGAGTGGGGAATGTGTCATAATGGAAGGGGAGGAGAAACGTGCCCTGTGAAGGGGGGACCGTGACTGGGTGGCCGTGCAGTAGGCAAGCCCACTGCAGGCCGTTAGGGAAGATCACCTGTCTGATCACCGTAGGGCCGTTAGGGAAGATCACCTGTCCGAGAGCATGTCAATGCAGGCATGATGGACAGCTCCGCTCACCTTTTCTTCCTAAAGGTCATTAAAAACAGCAGACCCAATTTTTTACTAAAATATTTGTACTAACTCTAAAACACTTCATTCCAGGGACAAACTGCCATTTCTGGAGAACTTCCAAGTCTTAATGCCATCATACGTCTCCAACACAACACTCCCTAGGACACAGTGACACACACCCACGTGCGGGTGCACACACACACAGTCTTCCATTTTCCGCTTTTGTGCTTCCGAGATTGTCTCTGATCCCCACACCATCAGTAATCACAATGAGGACCCTGGAAGTGGAAGAATTTCTACACCCAATAGAATTTCAAATCCTTACAACAAATGGTAAGGCAGGTGTCACGAGGCCCATTTGAGAGATGCTCACAGAAGATGAGAAATTTATTCAAGGCCACCAGGCTTTGGTCTGTGTGCAGGCCCACAGCACATGCTCTGTCCCTGAAACTAAAATGCTTTCCCAGTGGTGCAGTGAGGGTGGGGACACAGGGTACAGAGCACCTACCCTGGTAAGGCTCGCGGCTTCTCAGCACAGAAATTAAAATCCTGTTGCTACATACCTGTGTTCCATCCATAGATTAGGTCACTTGGGAAGATTAGTGACTCTGCTATCATGTCACTGTCATTGTGAACCATTGCGGCATCATGGGAACAGAGCCACACAGACAGACTCTCATCATCAAGGACAAAAGTACTGATTTCTGGGCTCATGCAGTTATCCTGGCAACTGGACACTCTGTCTGATTGTCACCTAGGTTATAAACACTACTGTGTGTGTGCATGAGTGTGTGCACCTGTGCTGTGTTGCTACTTTGCACCCACCGGTCACCTCCAGCTTGGCAGATGCCAGCTGCCTGAGTATTGAGGACCTTTGAAGTGATAAGTCGCTACTGAAGGCACAACCCTGTCTAATCAATATGTGTTGAGTCCTCAGCATGTAGGACGCCTTCTTCCATAGACACTTGGACAGTGTGCCGAACTTGCCCTTCTGCACGTTGCAATCTCAGTTGAGGAGCTTAGTAAATGTGACCTAAGGCAGGTCTTCTGCTGTGTCCCTGCCTCCTGTTGCTCAGCACCACAGGCTCAGGCCAATCTCACCTGTGGGAGGTGCTGGGTGGGTCAGTCTGCTCGGCATGCCCAGGCCTCTCTGGTGTGGTTGCCCTGAGCTTCCAGCACAGGCCAGGGCTCAGGAAGCCAGATCACGGCCTCAGGTGCCAACGTGGCTATCTCCAAGCCAGATATCAGTAGAAAGGCTGACTTATCATGCCCCCTCTAGGGACCCTGTGTCTGTCCTCCAGCTGGCTCAGGATTTGGCATGAGCTAAACTGGAGAGGTGGCAGGTGGGGGCAGAATTCATGTGTGGGGAGGGAGACTCATGGCTGGGGCAAGGCTGAGGCTTTGAAATTTAGGACTCCTAGCCCCTTGACCTTGGTGGGTCAGAGAAAGAGAGCTGGGGCTCACCAGTGACAGGGGCTGGCGGGTATGTAAGAATCCTGCCCAGGTGACACACTGGTCTGACTTACCAAGCTCCAGCTGTGCCACAGCAGGGACCAGAAGACCTGGGAGAAAGTGTCTGTGGCTTGGCCAGGCAGCAGCAAGCAGGCTTTCATTAGTTCTCTCTGGTCTCATGGCCAGGTTGTTATTTATACTAGGCGAAGCTTTGGTAGTTTTTTCTTTATCTTGTCTGACCTTCCTTGAAGGTGAAGAGGGGCTTAGCTGGCAGTAATGTGGCTTCTCCTCATTCTCCCTGAGACACAGAAACGTGCTCATTATGATTCTAGATTTTGGAAATGAGAATGTGGCTTTACCCATGGGACACAGATTTCATTAATGAACAAATGGAGCTGTGTAAAGAGACATATCGGAGGGAAATGGAGCAGAGCAGAGATGAGTGACATTCATGAAAATGTAAAGGCCAAAATACTCCTGACCTGAGACTTGCTTCTGGAACCCCCAAGGTTGGGGAGGGGCCGGCACAGGCACCAGGAGGCCTAGGGCAGCAGCTAGAGAAACTGTGGATGTGGCAGAACCACAGGGAGACGGCTCCAGGCACTGGCCAGTCCAGGCACCGGCCAGTCCTGCGCTCAGCCTCCCGTCTGCAACGTCCATGCTGAGAACGGGTGGGATGTGGGAAAGGCAGGTGGCAGAAGCCTCGGTCCCACCCAGTTACTGACACTCCACAGTCACTACCAGCAGCTGCTATTCAGGAATCTGCTGGGGGAGATTCTCCTGTCAAAATAGACGCTGAGAAGAAGAGATGAGCTCCCCTCCGGGGCTGGGCTCCACTGGCCGGAACAATTCTGCAGCAGGAAGCAATGGTGGGGGCAGCAGTGTGCCCATGTGCTGTCACCAACCAGCCCAAACTCAACGCAGCACCCAGGAATGGGGCACGGGACTCAAAGAGAAGTGGGAATCCAGGTCTTTATATAGTCAGGAAGTGTGAGATGGAACCTAGATAGATTCCAGTCCTGGCCATTAGGGTGTCATTTTAAGTCCCTAAATTTTGTATGAGAACGTATATTTCAGACATCACTTTTTGATGGGGAAAACATGTGTGTTTAACTTTTTTCTTTCTGTAAGACAGTGACTGCTGCAGAAATGCTGCTGAAGGAACAAGACCGGAAGCTCCGTTTGCATGTCTTATTCCCACAGTCCTGCACGGGTTTGGCTCTGCTGGGCTCAGCTGGGACGGGCTGGTCTTGGCTCCAGGCGGCAGGCTTGGCTCAGGTCTGCCTGCTGAATCTCCTCATTCTGCTTAAAACAGTGGCTAATGGGGCATGTCCCTTTTATGGCAGAAGGGCAAGAAGCCAAGCCAAACCAGCAGCACAAGGGAGGCCTCATTAGCATCTTGTTTACTAACAGTACATTGGCCAGCAAAGCAAGTCACATGACAATGCTGAACTCAACAGGAGATAGATTATCCCCCACACATTCCACTGGGAGGCACCCACGAGTCACACGGAAAGGGTCTGGATGTATAATCTATTACAGAAAGTGGGGAAGGACTGGGACTCTTCATCCAATCTACCACTTTCCCAGTGGATTCTTTTGGCAATCCAGTGCAGGGCTGAGGCTCTGGTTATGCACACCTGTGCAAATGCCTGGCCACAGCCAAATTCAGAAGAGCTTTCCTTCACATTCCCTCTGTCCGTCCACCCCCTTTCAGGTACACAGTCTCTAGTGCCCCTGGGATTGCAATACCACTATCTTGGTATAGTCTTCTGATCACATTGCAAAGCCTCTGGGGAGCTCTATGGAACATCTGTCTAGCTAAATATAGTGGAACAGAGGATGCATTATCGGTCTAGGGCACAGTATGTCGTGGAGTAAATTTGACTACTGCACTGTTCTGCACCATTTCAAAGGCGTCCTGGAAGAGTCATTCTCTAGGGGTTACACAAAGAAGAGTGGCTGAAATTAGAATGGTCTTGCGAAGATGGGAGGCACTGGCCCCTGGCTGTTCTCTCCTGGACAGTTCAGCCAACAAAGCCCTGGTTTAACCCATTGGTTTAACCACACTGAATCTCCACCAACGCTCAGTCTCTGGGCTGTCCTTTCCATTTCGGCTGCTCTGGTGCATCTTGTGATTTTGTCTTTGAGGGCTGGTAAGGATGGGCACCTTCTTGTGTAGCTACTGGTCATTTGCATTGCCTCTTTTATGAAATGCTTGGTCATGTCTTTTGCCCACTCTTACTTGGGTTTTCTCTTTTCCTTGTTGACACCTAAGAGTTTTCTTTATTTTCTGCATATGAGTTGTATGCTAAACACACACCTTTTGAAAGGCTTCTTCCTCTCTGGGGCTTACTCATTTTCTATGATCTTGTTTTAGCAAATAATACCCCAGACAGAGCTGTCTCCTCATTCCCTGGGAGTGACCCGCACATAGGTCTCTACACAATATCCCACTCCGAACTTTCAGGTCGTCACCAGTACCCTGTAGCTTGTAGACAGGTGGGGCAGCCCAGACCTTCCTCTGCCCTCACTAATTAATGCCCACAATTCACTGAAATGTATAACTTCTCAAAGAGGACCCTAATGGGAAATAGACTTTTGTTCAATGGTATCCACAATTCACATCAGTCTGTCATTAAATTTAGGTGTCTTTGAAAACAATTCCATTGAAACGATGTCGTTTCTATCACGAGAGCTCATGACTCAATCTGGATCAAGGGTAAGAAGAAAAAAAATGTTCCCTTGTGTTAGAATCTTCTTGAAGTTGCCCAACTCCCTGGGGTCCCACCCGTGGGACCCCAGGTGACTTACACAGCCAAAGTGGGATGATTTAGGTTCTATAAGAAAGGAGGAATAGAAGAAAATAATTTTCTTTATTTTGCCATAAGGGGGAAGTCTTATGCAGAGAGGATGTTTGAACACGAGCACCTCGCACCGGAGCCTGGGACAGGAGCACGTCCAGTGGAGAACACTGGTGCCTTTTCCATGAGGTTCCACCCCAGTGGGATGTCAGCTTGGAGGTGAAGGCCAAGACAGCAACAAACAGCACACAACAGGCTGGTGAGGAAAGTGGATGAAACTCCCCCCCCCCCAGGGGGAACAGGTGGAAGTGGAGAGCCCTCCGGGGGAAAGCCAAAGACCCATTAGCATGCCCAGGGCCACTTCCCCAGCAGCTTCAGAAAACCAGCCTTAGCTCACGGGGCCCACAGAGCATCACTCAAGATTGCTGTTCTGACAAAACCACAACCATTCCTGGGTACTCCAGCTGAAGGGACACGCAGTGCAGGTGACATCTTGGCCCCAGAGACTGCCAAGGCTCTGTTCTCTCCCAGGAAGCATGCCATGCTCTGCCTGGGTGGTGGGTGCAGGAGCATTCCTCCATAGACGGGTGCTCCACCTGAGCCAGATCAAGGACTCCAGGGAAGAGGTGGGGGATGTGGGTGGTGCCACCTCTAAAGCTGCCCACACACCGCTGCTTGGTATAAAACATAGACTGGCTGGAAATCCTAGTATGGCAATACTCTAAGTCCACATGTGGTTTTAAGAAGAGGGGTTTTCACCACCTACGAAGATCTGGGGCAAATAAATAAACTCATTAAACTGCCAAGTTCAAGAAAGTTTCTTTTGAAGAATTCTCAAGGCAAGTCAACGAGCCCTGGGTGGAAAATGGCCTCTCTGGCTCCATGAAGCTGGAGGCGCTCTGCGCTGCCTACACACGTGGCCCTGGGTGACCGTGAGCCTTTCTGGGATGGAAGCAAGAACTGAGCTAACCAGAGGCCCCTAGGAAGCTCTAAGAAAGCGGAAAATTGAGCTACTCTGACCTAATTCCTGGACTTGCAGCCTCTGTGGAAATGAAAGAGAGGGAAGGAAGTCCCCAGCGTACCCGACGAATAGCTTCTTAATGATACCGCTCAGAAACGCAGTGAGGAGCAACAGATAAACCTTTGCGGGTATGGCAGCCACCCTCGGTCAGCTGCAGACATGTGCTCCTGGGTGCTGGCTTGTGTCCAGTCCACAGAGCTTTGCTGACAGTCTCCCACCGCACCTACAGTGTCAGGCATGTCCCGGGAGCAGGGCACCCCTGAGCTGTCATGGCCACTCGGCTCTCACCTTGCCTCAGACCTGCTCTGCCCATGGCTCCCACCACAGACCCGCCTGGAACCCTCGCCAGAAACCCTTCATAGAATGATGTGCTTTGAAAACCCAGGTGCACCTGTGAATGGGTACCGGCTTGGTTTTTATATAGACTTCTGATCCTCAATGAAGATTCCATCCTGGATTACAAACTGACACTTACTAGAGGAAGAACGTAAGGAAACTAGATTTCCCTTGTGGATTTTGCACTTCGTGGGAATTGAGTAGCAGGGGAAAAAATTGCATTTCTGTCTAATCCAGTAATTAGACAAAACCCTTTAATACACGACCCTTTAATACAGTTCCTCATGTTGTGGTGACCCCCAACCATAAAATTATTTTTGTTGCTACTTCATAACTATAATTTTGCTACCGTTATGAATTGTAATATAAATATCTGATATGCAGGATAGTCTTAGGCGACCCCTGTGAAAGGGTCGTTTGACCCCCAAAGGGGTCATGACCCACAGGTTAAGAACCTCTGGTCTCATCTAATAAATGCCTAATCCAATAATCTAGACAGTCTCCTTCAGGTCACGTGGTCTTTGGTGGCCCCTCTCTCCCTGACCCCCTGAAGGTTCCTTCTGAGTATAAGGGTTGTAAGTGGTGCTGTGGCCTTGGCAAAAAGAGCAGCCCAGGGCCTGGCTGGCCCTCTGTCTGGCGGCCCCAGATGTGCGGTCAGTCTGGCTTCGTCTCTAGACACTGCTCAGGTCCCTGGCTGGCACCCTCAGGGTCGGTTCTCAGCGTGGTCACAGCCCAAATGGCTCTCTCTGCAGGTGGTGAAATCTCAGCCTCCCCAGTGTGTTTCCCACTTCTGACGATGGTGTTCATTGTCTTTACATCAGGTATTTGCTCCTCTGTCTGCCCGTAAGGTCCTTTCACCCCACCCTGGCCACTCCTCTGGGAAACTTCCCAGCCAGACTTCAGTGACCGCTGAGTGCCCCCACAGGTGTCAACAGAAAATTCTAACTGTCTTGCACACCTGGAGGGAGCCAAGAGTCCATTGTCAGATTTTCAGGAATTTTGCAAGCTGGTTGTTAAACACAGGCATTATTAAAAGGTAAATTATATAAATTACAATTAGACGAATTATATTAAAAGCAAAGGCAATAAATACTTAAAACTCATCCCTTCCTAATTTTTTCACTACATTTTACTATGACTGGTGCTCTTTGTTTCGTCTATTATATCTCGATGGTGGAAAGAGTCCAGGAGGGTGGACATGTGGCTCTCTCCCCAAGTCTGAGTTCAGTCATATCACACTGTGGCTAGACATCAAAGATGGCGGGAGTATTTACATCGTGGACATTGGCAGATGCTACCAATTGGAGCTTCATTTGTTGTTTTGTTGATTGTTCAGACTCATGGAAGTAACAGAGGAAATGTTAATGATGCAGATTACACAGTAGAGTATGTCACGGTTACAGTCAGCACCCTGTGAAGAGCACAAAAACTGGAGGTTATGTTCTTCCCGGGGTTGGAGAACAGGGCAAATCAGAAAGGAAGCCACTCACATCATTAACAAGCCAGCAAAGCGCTGACGTTTGTCTCGTTCCACTTCTTTCTTACTTGTTGACATAAAAGCGAATACAAACTAACTTTCAAGAATTACAGCTACGGGTTCATGGCTCAACAAAAGTCTGGCCAAAAAAGTCAATAAAACCATTCTGTGAGAATGAATTGCCTATATAAGGAATTTACAATAGTGAGTATTGTGTAATAATTTAGTATCATCTGTAAGTATTTGCTGCATATCCCCTATTTCAGTATAGACATTATATCTAACTGCAAAAATTTTTTCCTGAACTGCCAGATTTTAGTCCTTCACCAGCACAGCATTGGTTGTAAAGGTGCCCTCAGAGAGAGAAGAGCCAGATTACTGATAAGGAAATATAAATTAAGAAGTATTTTTCTATTTTCTAGTAGACAAAGGGGTCTTGTTCTTCCTCAGGCTGGTCTCTAACTTCTGAGTTCAGGCAGCCTTCCCACCTGGGCCTCCCAGAGTGCCAGGATTACAGGTGTGAGCCACAGTGCCCAGCCCAGCCATAAATCTTAATTCAACCACAATTTCTCATTCTCAAACCTTGTCATCAACATTTGTAGACTTAGAAACATCATTAGCAATTATGGCCACTCTTTTCTGTCACATTGCCCTATTTTGTTTTATTGCATCATAATATATGACCTTTTTTCTTGTTTACCTGTTCCTCACTCACCATCTGTCTCCCCCCAGAGTTCTGCATCTTGGTCTCCAGTGTTTAGAAGAGTGAATATGATGGGAAGGAAGTGCCTGTGGCTCAAAGGAGTAGGGCACCAGCCCCATATGCTGGAGGTGGCGGGTTCAAACCCAGCCCCGGCCAAAAATCGCAAAAAAAAAAAAAAAAAAACTCTTCCTGAACAAATTAGTCTGCTGGCGGGGATGGTGCAGGGAGTAAGAATACTTTTCTTTTCTATCTCAAAGTTCAAACATCCTACCAAAACGTCTTCAGAAACTTTCTGAGTGTCTTTCCTTAAATGTGGTGAGTTCTTTCCATGTTTTACCCTTGTCAATTGTATCAAATGTTGGATGATTAATTCTGATCTCATGACAAAGACAGTATTTCTAGGCTCTATTTTATGTGCCTGTTAATTTCTTTTAAATTTTTGTGTTGCCTTTAATAAAATTGTACAAATGACAGATTTACCTGTGCTTTTAGTTAAAATTCAAACCACACAGAGGAATAGAAGTGGAAGTCTTCCTCCCACGCAGTGTGAATTTACTTGTGCTGCTCTTTTCCTTGACCACGCGGCAGCCCAATGCACGGACTGCGGCTTATCCAACCATTTCCCAGCAAACGGACATTTCCATGGTTGCCAGTTTTTCACGCTTACAGAGTTGCACTGTGCGTTTCTTTGCATGTAATATTTTGCACACGTGTGAGCATTTCTGGGATATTTCCCTAGAGTAGAAGACGGTGCCAAAGGGCATCTGTCTTGAAAGTGTTAGCAGATAATGCTCAACTGCCCCGGAAAAACACTGTGCCAATTTGTAGGCCCCGAACTAGAGCGCTTATTTCTTACACTCTGCTGGAGCAGCAAACTGGATAAGAAAAATGTTATCTTTATTCACATGCTTATTTCTCAGTAAATATCCAGGTTTTTAGTATTTTTCACCATTTTTGCTTTTTATGTTGTTTGTTTAACCTGCCGCAGTGCCATTTTTCTTTTAATTTCTTCTAATGATGATGGTATTTGGCTCATTATTTGCTTTACATATTTTTGTTTAAAAGATAACATATTTTTAATCTCCTCAAGGATCGAAAATCACCCTTTAAAGAAGATTTTTCTGTTGCTCTATGAAAAACTTCAGGGGGCAGGGCGAACGTTTTCCTCTCAGTTGTCCCAGGAATGACTCCCACGTGTTTCAAGGACTCACCCGAGGTCCCCGTTCTTTCTACTGCTGTTCTCTGCTTGCCTCGCTCTCAAGCTTAGAGGCTTTCATTCATTGCTTAGGTATATTGCAGGCCTGCTTGTTTTATTATGAAAACTATCAAACGCCGCAAAATTATCTCCACAAAGACCCACTTACCCATCGCTCAGACTCAAATACTACATATTAGTGGGAATTGCCATAATTCATTTATTCGTTTTTTCTTCCTTCCTCTCATTCTTCCTTCCTCTTTTCCTTCTTTCTAAAATATTTTAAAGCAAATTCTAGATGTCAGATTGTTTCACTCTGACCCTGTTCAGTATGTATTTCTTTTTTAAAAGTAGGCATTTTCCTACATAATTTCGACACTATTAACATCTAACATAATTAATAACAGTTCCTTAATATCACCTGATTTTTATAAAGTTGGTTTGTGAGGATCTGTCTTTAAAATCTATTCTCAGTTGCTTATTTGATATCGTGGTTTCTGGGCCGTGCAGGTCCAGCACTGGAGAAGAAATTAAACACAGGGACAGTGCTGCCCCCATTTCCAGCTAATTCCGCTGTCCCCATTGAGTACTTGGGGACAGTTCTTGGGACAAATATGCGATTTCCCAGCTTCATTGACGCAATGATCCCTGTAGCCTGGTCTGTCACAGCTGCCCTTCAGCCACAGCAAGCCCAGCGCTTAGGGCTGTGATGATAAAGGATCTTCTTTTAAATTTATATCACATCCACTTAAGAAAATTCTGAAGACTGGAAGACATTTTCATTGTGTAGAAGGTTAAGAATAAAGAATTTAGGCGTAATAGCGTTTCTTTCTAAGGAGAAAACAATTCGGCAGATCAAAGGGCAGATTATGCAAATGTCGTTGTGGATTTGGTATTTTCCCCTGGTGATGGCAGAAGCCTGTATACAGAGGGAGGTGATGTCTGCCTCATGTATCCTGATTCTGGATGGACACTGTATGTACAAGTAGAGGGGTATCACCCCCCCCATCCACCATAGTGCTTTGAAGATATCACTGCTGGCCGACAGCCCTGCCGTGGATGGGGCTGCCAGCCAGTGACGTTCGGCTTCTCAGAAGCATCACACGTAGCTCTAGTTAAGAACTAGCACTAGGGCGGCGCCGGCCTCATATACCGAGGGTGGTGGGTTCGAACTCGGCCCCGGCCAAACTGCAACAACAAAAAAATAGCCGGGTGTTGTGGTGGGTGCCTGTAGTCCCAGCTACTTGGGAGGCTGAGGCAAGAGGATCGCCTAAGCCCAAGAGTTGGAGGTTGCTGTGAGTGGTGATGTCACAGCACTTTACCAAGGGCAGCAAAGTGAGACTCTGTCTCCAAAAAAAAAATAAATAAAGAACTAGTACTAGCAGCTGAAGCCAACTCCAGTGAAGACCAAAATTCCCGTACAGGGAGCTGAGAGTTCAAGGTTAATCCCAGGCTCTGCCTCTACCCCCATTTTGATTTCAGACACATTATTGGGGTTCTCTCTGTGGGTGCATGCTTTGCGACTCTAGCCTTCTGGCAGGTATCTGCCGGCGCATCTGCGGAATAGAGGGACCATGGCAAGATGTTTTTTCCTACAGGGGAAAAAAGTGAGTCTTAATATGTCATCCTAATTTACTAAAATGCCTCTCCCTCTTTCCTCCATCTTTGCCTAACTGGAGAGCTAACGGGATAAAGAACAAGCTTTTCTTGGGCAATTCAAAGTTTCTCCAATTCCTGCCTTCCTTTTCTGGACGTCGGGGACAGCAGTGCCTACCTTCCCAATTGATCTAAATAGTAAAGGAAGCACTGCTGGGCTCTTGGTGCCGCCCGGCTCCCTCATTAGCTCGCTCTCTTTCATTCAGCCTGTGCCACTCTCAGCTCTTCCTTGTCCTGAAATGCCTGAGGAATCATTGAATTTCTTCGCAGCCCAATCACCTCTGTGGCCTCACAGCCAGGCCTCCTGGGCATGTCTCAGAGCGGACTTTCTATTTATTTGTTCCTGGGCCCACTTCACCAGCGTTGAGAAACCAGAGCCTCACCAGATCTTGAGGTTTCAAAAACTCTGCTGCCCTGGCCCTCCCCAGTGCCGTGCCCAGTGTGCAGGGCACAGTCAGTTCCATCGGTGAGAACTGTCCCTTCCGAGCTCTCTCTTTCCAGAGGTTTCAGGCTGAGCCAGGCCGGCAGATTGAGACTGGGGTCACAGGCAGATGTCCCTCCCCGAGCAGAGCTGGGGACACGGACTGTCTGTTCACAACACTTTCTTCCCCTCCCCGTTGGTTGGGCTCAGCCGGGGGACTTGCTGTGACCAGCGCATGTGGGCAGGGCGATGGTGCCCACTCTGAGCAGGAGCTACAGGCACCGTGGGTCGCGTGTCGGCTTCTTGTGTTCCTACAGTCTTTCTGCTGGTCAGTATCCAAAATTCTCTTGCTGAAGCGCTCTCTGCTTTTGTTCAGGTGGTAATTGCCACTTACAAATTATCTGACCCAAATTCAGAACCAACCCCCACTTTGTCATGCCCCTTGGCATGGGGGGCACAGAAGCACCTCTAGAGGGGCCGAAGCACAAGCCTAAGGCCACCTCCCAAAGACCTGTCTCCCTTTGAGCCCCATCTCTGAGGCCGTAAGGGACCTTACGAGTGACCCTGTGATCTAAGACGTGGCCTGAGATAGGATGATTCTTCTGAAGTCCTGTAAGCTTTCAACACCCATCGCTTCCTTCCAAGAGGCCTCTCCCTCCCTAGACTCCCTCAATCGTGGGCCTCAGTGGACGGGTCCCTCTGGGCAATACCTTTGCTTTCTGGGGGAGCATTTGAGAGTAGCAGAGTCTGGTGTCTGAAGCTGTCCTGCAGGTTGGGGCAAGGGTGACCCCCAGTCCCAGGCCTCTTCTCAGGTCTGCACCGAGCTGGCTCCAAGGCACTGTAGGCAGGGCCCTTTAGTTCCCACTCACTGATACCATCCACCTGGCCACCCCACCCAGGGTGTGGCCCTGATAACACAGCCCCTTCACAAGCAGGGGCCAAGTTTCTGATACTTTTTCTCCAACATCAAATGGTGGCAGCAGAGTGGGCAACAAAATGTGCCACAGTGTTAAGAGTCACACATGACAACAGCCCAGACCCAAGGCTCCCTCCTTGACTCTCCGGCCCAGTGACCTTGGAAGACATTTCTGACTTCTCTCTGCTTCTGTTCCCCCCTGAGTCCCACAGAATTGTGATCACAGGTACAGTGAGCACATGTCGGGCTGTTGGGGGCCACCTGCGTTCTGCCCACTCTCCCAGCACGGTCACTGGAAACCTTTCCAATGTCAAGTGCACCTGCCATCCTCAGGCGGTTGTTAGATACAGAGCTGAGGCCCCTAGCACTGTGCCTGGCAGGCCGGGCAGGCCTACTCAACAGCCTCTTCCTCACAGGCAAGGCCGAGCTTATGAAGGAAAGGCTGCAGACCCCCCAACAAGGGAGGGGGCACCCTGTCCCCGGCTTGCTTTTGTGAGGCGTTTTAATTATTTTCTGTGCAAATCCCAATTAAGGGTATTTTAATTGGGTCTATGCTTGGAGGTAAGTGGGCAGAAGAGGAACAGATTTTTTCTGGTGAAAGAAGGCAGGCCAATGGGCAGGGGCAGGGGACTCGGAGTGGGCAGAAGGCAGGCCGATGGGCAGGGGCAGGGGACTCGGAGTGGGCAGAGAGGCAGGAAGGGAGAGGGTGGGTAAGCAAGCCAAGTACACACTTCTGCTGGAAATGCCATGGGCAACTGATGAAAGAAGACTTGAAAACCATCCCCAAGTCACTGCTTTTGTTTGTAAAACTGTTGTAAAAATTGCCTGAAAGGAACTTGTGTCTAAATTGGTGCTGCGTCCCCAGCCAGGAGGCAGGACCAAGAGGCACAACAGATGACACTCTCGGTAGGCCAGGTTCACCCTGGGAGGTTAGGGAGGCCACGGACCACCTGCCAGGCCCCTGACCAGGCGAGGATGTCAGGGGCTGTGGGAAGCACAACCCTGTTACTAGGCTAATTCCAGGACACAGACATATCTTTGCTCCCCACAAGGGTTGGATTTGGTTTGGAGAAAGGTGGCAAATCAGGAAATGAGATTTACGTCCTGTAAGATGAGTCATTATCTGCCTGGGCGATGAAGATAAGGAAACACATGCTCCAGAGTTGAACGAGGGGGTCCAGACCCCTGAGCAGTCACCAGTGTCAGTGCAGGGTAGCCAGAGCGCTCTCTAAAGTAGCATTAGAGGGAGGAAGGGACAGAAGAGTTTGAATCCATTTTCCAATAATCTGTAGTTAATGATAATATTTTAACCCTGTGAAAGAAAGACAAAACCTGATATCACACAAGGTTTAAGAAATTGGGGCAGCACACAGGAAAAATGCTGCAAAAGTGAAGGAGACCAAAATTTCAAAGTCTGGTTGATCAGCCAAAGCACGGGGCAGGGTTCCAGGATTATTCTTTTCTCTCCTAGAATGTTGTGTGTTTGCACTGGTCTCACGGGATGAGAGTACAGCACCAAAGTGAGCTCAAGGTCACCTTCACACTCTGCTCAGGACAATCACAGGCCCTGCCTGGAGTCAGAGCTCAGGCGGAGAGGCTGGGTACCCGCTGTCCAGTGGAATCCTGGTGCTGAGGTCTCTGTGGCCTTGACCCTCTGATCCCCAGGTGAGAATCCTGGAGCCTGCTCTACAGGGGCGTCCTGGATGACCCAGCAGGGAGCTGGGTCAGAGTCGGGCTCCTAGTGTGCTGGACCCTTCTCCTCTCACAGAGGAAGGGGATGGTGCCAGATTGAGACTCGGGGTGTATATGGCTTTTAGGAAAAATCCAAGACTTTCCCAAGATACATATAAAATTGGAATTAAAAGCATAAATGCTCCCAATATGTCTATTACTGGCTACTTATTAAATAATATAATTATGCTCTAAGTTTTTTTTAAAAATGAAAAGCAGCCATATCTTCATTTCTAACTGTAGTTAACATTTTTCAATATCCAAGTGTAGTAACTGACGTGGCAAGAAGACCCCTAAAGGCCCCTAACTGTTTCAGCCTGAGTCCCTGTCCGTCTCAAACCCCCCTTTTTGGCTTAATTCTGAGAACAGGTTTCTGACAAGGAAGTTCTCTGAGTTCCCTGACTCCCTAGCAATGTCTCAACACAATGATGAGAAACTTACCTCAACCTCCCTAGCCAGCTAAACAACGGTAAAAACTCACTCAAGCAGAGATTCCCAGCAAACTGAGTTTCCCAGGTACTGAGCTTTCCAAGTTGTCCCCATGGTTACTGAGTTACCCCCCTGAGCCGCCACACAGCTACCCCCTGAGCCAACTACCTGACTGTGACTCCGCCTTGTAACCCGCCTGTTTTGCTTTTGTACATGCTTGCTTTGCCACATCAGCACAAAAAGGGTATAACAGGCTGCCTGCATTTCTCTTAGGGGCCGTTTGCCTTTTGGGGGCAGCGGTCCGTCTGTGCAGATGTAACCACCTGATTTGGCCGTTTGCCCTTTGGGCCGCAGTCTGTCTGTACAGATGTAATAAATGACCACCTGATTTGGGCCGTCTGCCTTTTTGCAACGGCCCCCTGCGAAGGAGTAAATAAAATCACCTCTGATTTGTACCCAAAGTGGGGGCCCGTATTTTTTATGGGTGGCCTCAGTTACAACAGTTAGGGAAATGTTCTCAGTGGAGCCAGAGAATTCTCTGGTATGTTTCTTTTCTACCAGGGCACAGATGAGATGACCTGGCAATTTTTGAATCTTAACCTAGGACCACCAAAGATATCTCCCATTTATTTTGGGGAAATGAAGTGTCCCGAAACAGAAGTGTGCCATGATGTCCTTCCCATGAAAGCCGCTCTCTACAGCAAATCACCCTCTGGACACACTCACTGTTTTCTTATGTTGAGAAAACATGTGGCCATCACGGGCCCGCAAAGACCGTCTCTGTCAGTTTTTCCTGCTTACGCCATCAGGGAAACTATTCCAACTTATTTTCTTTCACCATATTTTTGAACATTCAAACAGATACTCTCTCCTGTCACTTTTGATGACCTCGGTCTTGTTCTAAAGGAGAAAGCTGTCGCACCCTGCGTTCCCATGTTAAAATATGGACCTTGTTCGCTGAATTGCATTTGTCACGGAAAGTGTATCAGCACAAACGCTTCAAAGTCTGTGTTCATCATGCTGTAGAATTAAGATAATTTTTCCCTGCTTTATTCCTCTGCTAATGACTCCAACTCACTGATTGGCAAACATTGTTTAAAGGAGTTCCCTATTAATCTATCTTAAATATTAATATTAATAATAACGATATCCAAAAGTCAACAATTCTTGTTACGTTAGCAAACTGAGTTTCCCAACCCGCTTGACAGCTTAAAGTTGCCATTGGGAAGAACTTGACTTTCAAGGAGAATTAAATGGCATTTATGGTGGTGACTGATTATCAGCATAAGAACCATGCATTTTTCTACTACAGTAGAGGAAATAATTTAATTAGTCTGTTATTGTAAATGTTCTGATTTTAATACATTAACTTGTGGCCTGTGGCTGATAGAAAAAAAATTAACACTGACTCTTTATGACTGTGGAATGAATTGGACTTTCCAGGGCAAGAAAATGAATTATAAATGCTCCCTATTGACGATTGCCAGATTTTTCTGTGATAAATGATGTAATCATTAGATGCCAAGTGTACAAACAGTCACACGTCGGAATTTCCGTTTATTAATTCCGGCACTCACCGTCGTCTACAACAGATTCATCACATTTAATTGCCGAGCAGAGGGGAGGAAAGATCTGTTCTCTCGGTCCCGCTGTGACTTTCAGGCGGTAAATTTCTGACGACGTTGAATGCTAATGCACTAAATTTCTGATGACAGCCTGGTGTTTCATTTTGAGCCAAGAGGAAAATAAATAAAGAGAGTGTAGGTCAAGGCAACCGGAGGAAGGGTGAACTTTTACAAAATGACAAGTTGGGTGAGGTTTGTCTTCAGCTACCTTTTGGCCGTGCATTCCCTGTCTCTGTCCTGCTCGTGCTGGAGGGTGTGAGCGAGGGGTCGGCGCCTTCCCAGTGATTTCTTGGGTCTCAGGGCCCTCCCAGAACATCCCCCGTCCACTGTCCATTCTGCTGCAGGCAAAATCCAATTGCTGTAGGTGAAATCCAATTGTATGGCACTGGAAGAACTCTGGATCTGTCCTTCATGACCATAGATATGAGTACATGATCTTTTAAAAACTTAGTAATGGCAGGGTGTAGTGCCTCACACCTGTAATCCTAGCACTCTGGGAGGCCAAGGCAGGGGAATAGCCTGCGCTCAGCAGTTCGAGACCAACCTGACCCAGAGCAAGACCCCATCTGTACATAAAACAAAAATAGAAAAGCTAGCCAGGCATTGTGGCCCCTTATAGTCCCAGCTACTTGGGAGGCTGAGGCAAGAGGATCTCGCTTGAGCCCAGGAGTTTGAGGTTGCTGTGAGCAATGACACCACGGCACCCTACCCAGGGCATGAAGTGAGACTCTAAATACAAATAAATTTGTATTTTGTTCACCCCATCTGTCAAAGTCTGTTTTACAAGTCAATGTGGCTACTATAAAGTTTTTGGTTATGCAATCAAACACTGATCTGGGTGTTGCTATGAAGGTATTTTGTAGTTCTGGTTAAAGTTCACAGTCGGCCGACTTGGAGTAAGGAAGATGGTGGTGGGTTATTTGAGTGAACCCGGTATCACCCCAGTGATCCTCATGATAGGCTTACAGGTTGGCTGGGTCAGCAAGAGAAGGTATGATGTTGGAGGCAGGGTGGAGGCCATGCCTTTGGGGAAGATCCGTTTCCATAATTAAATCTGTTGGAACTTTAGGTTACTTTGAGCCTGGAAGGAATCCGTTTGTGAGACCTATATCACACAGCATGCTGCTGGAATTTTTGCCTCTCTCATTATAAATTACCCCCCTTCCTACCTTTGTTCTCATTCTGTAAAATGTAGTAAAGGCCAAACGGTACCAGAGATAAGATGCCTTTCCTTTTAATTACTAATCCCTGATTATTAATTTTCTTCTCTTTTTTTTTTTTTTTCACCCAATGCAGACCAGATGGTGCAAAAGACCCCATGACTATCAAATTGCTGAAAAAGGAACATTAAATGTATCCTTCCCCAAAAGGAGCAAGTTGTAACCAATCAAATTGTAGCAACTCATAAACCAATCTTTTATGAAAATGCAGTCATGAACAACTTTTATTTGGTTATATGAAGTCAGACAAGTAACTTGGGAAAACTCATCATAGTAAAGTACTACATACCTCATTGCTGAATATCAGTACGGTCAGCTCAGGGCCACCAGGTAAGAGATACAGGCAGCTCCTGGCAGCTGGAAAGACAAACAGATTGTGCCCTGGGTTGTCTAGAAAGACCTAACCCTGCCAGCACTTTGCTTTTAGCCCACTGAGGCCCATTCCAGACTTCTGACCACAAGGGCAGTCCAGTAATAAATTTGTGTTTATTTGTTACTTCAGCAAAAGAAAACTAATATAGCATTGGATACACTTAAAAAAATTATTAGACAGGCCAGGCATGGTGGGTCACAACTATAATCCTAGCTCACTGGGAGGCTATAACTTGAGGCCAGGGATTCAAGGCCAGTCTGGGCAACAGCAGGACCCTGTCTCTACAAAAAATACCAAAATTAGCTGGGCTTGGTGGTGAGCACTTATAGTCCCAGCTGCTTGAGAGGCTTACGCAGGAGGACGGCTTGAGCCTAGGAATTTGAGGTTGCTTTGAGCTATGACGATGCCACTGCCCTGTGGGGTGAGAGAGTGCGACTCCATCTCAAAATATGTATATATTATGCAAACGTGTGAAATCTATCATTTATTCAATCTACAAGCACTCCTGTATGCATTCGAATCCTTCTTGCAATTATCGCGCTACAGCTCTAGAGGCACCGGTCATGGGTTGATACCACTGGCCAGAAAAGAGATGCGTGGGTTGGGTAACACCTCCTTCAGTCCTCCATTTCCTTCTAAGCCTTGGTGTGGGCTCACAGTCCCTGGTGGTGTGTCCCAGCCAGGACGCAAGGTGAAACCTCTCGGCTTTCCCCATACTTATGCGCAGGCCAGTAAGTATGATGTATGCCCCACTCGAGATTAGAACCTTAATGCCAGTGAATGGAGTTAATCAGAAGGAAGAGCTTTGGTGTAGGCACAGTCAGCTCAGCTGAGCTCTTCCAAACCACAAGCAGCAGCTATGGACGCTGCTACACCCAGGAAGAACTGCCCCAGGGGACCTCATGGCAGGAAACTTTAAGAAGTCCTAGAGCCTGAGTGTGGCCCTGGGAGATGCAATACCTCACACACGCAGACAACCCTGTGCACTTATTAAGGGCCTGTGAGCATGAACATGAGCTTGGAAAAGGAACACGGTCCAGCAACACGTCCATTTCAACCTGGTGAGACCTCAACCGAGAGCCCAACCCACAAAGGCCTGGATTCCTGATATGTGAAAACCGTGAGACAGTAAGGGGTGTTTCTGTGAGCCACTGAGTTGGTGGTCAATGGTCAGGCAGCAAAAGTACATGATGAACTTTGCAAAAAGCATTCTTCACTTGGCGATCACCAAATGCAAAGTTAATTCAGACTATGTTATTAATGGTGGATGACCTTAGTTTCCTACAAAGTAACTTTCCCTTCTGATCACGAGCTCCTCCCACAATCCTGACATGCTCACTCAGCATGCTGGGCTGGCCCAGGAGGGGGGATGGTTAGGGAGACTCCTAGACTTTGTAGAGGTCTACTGTTCACTGTTACATCCACATTCTGTTATTTTCCATGACCATGGTCATCTTTGTCAGTCACTGGTGCATAATGATGGTCACATGTTATCATTTGCCTTTGGGGGAGGGTAGTTTCCTCCCCCTGATGTATCTGGACATGGCTAAGTGCATGGATTCGGAGGACCCATTTACATACTGGGAGGTCAGGCTCATTCCTATCTGCATCTTTCCTGAAGTTGCTTACGCTCCCTGCCCCAGATTCCATGGTGGTCATATTTATTGAAACCACCCGTAGTGAGAAGGAGATGGTGTCTGTGGGGCTGGACCAGCAGGACACAGCTGGTCTGGTCCGTTTAGATCCTGCCTGCCCTAACCTCATCTCCCATTCTTACTGTTTTGTAAACTTAGCTCCCACCCTAAAGATGCCTGTCTTGAGTAGTTGAGGTGGATTGATTTGGGAGACTAACTTTTGAATTGGAATACAGTGATAGCTCACTGCATTATGCCGATTGATATTAAATATTAATATTTAAAACAGGGGCTCTCAACCTTCCTAAGGCTGCAATGTATTTCCATTGTTACAAAGGGGTCATGACCCACAGGTTGAGAACCACTGATTTAAAATAAGGGTTAATGTGGTCTTTGGTTTGAAATTTTATGTATGAAACTGTGATTCTGGAAATGGAAGAACAGCACAGTCTTGGAGAGGCTACCCTCACTGCTCTCCAGAATCCCGGCCTTCTGACAAAGTTTGGGGAACCTGTCCCCATCTCCACTTATTGGCTGATGGTGACAGGTAACAATTCATGAAGGTGTTTGTGAAGCTCATAGGATTCAGCTTGTCCCCCAGCACTTGGCCCTTGTCCTTTCGAAGACAGAGTGCTCAAGAAAATGTTTGTTTGTTTATGATAAAAAGGTCATTTATGATAAGAAAAGATTTACCTACACTCTCAAAGTGCCCTTTTCTGGCGTTGGGGTGATTTATAAGACAGGGAGGACACCAGAAAGTCAATCTCTGAGAGCTGCTGGGTGCAATGGATTAGACAGCCCACACCTCCTGCAGGGTATTGAACGCCATGAAGAACTGCCTGGAAACTTCCCAGGGAGTCAGGCACTCATTTCCCCCACAAGGAAGGCACTCTGCTCACCTCATTAGCAAACCCTTCCAAGGATGACTTTTTGGGAAGGAGAGCCAAAGAATGACAGGAATTCGGAGGCAGTAAAGAAGATTGCCCTGCTCAAATTGCAAAGGAATGGGGTGGGATTTCCACTTCATCTGGAAAGTTCTGCTCACTAGAGTGTCTGAGAAGAGGCATGTCTATGAATTGCTAATGAAGTCAAGGCCATTCACATGCAAATCTGTAGATTATCCAACCCCCTCCCCCCAATTAAGTTCTTACAAGTGATTTAAAAAGTAATTGGCTCCTGGTGAAACCTGCTTTAACATACATTTCCCAGTAAATTACACCAAACGGGAGCATGCTTGCAGGATAACGTGCCTGCTCTGGTGGCCTCTGGGAAAGCCTGAACCGAGAAGGATGTTTCTTGCCCCATTCTTTCACTGTTTCCATAACTAACACTGTGCTTCTCTCCAGAACATAAAGCCGCAAAAGGGATCGTGCCTTATCGGAGCAGTGAAATTACAAAGGGTATTTTTGCTTCATCCCCCTGAATCATAATCCTAGTGCACATTTCACAATGTTCATTTTTTTCTCTCTTCACTCCAAATCATACACCAGATGGTAAATCCAGGAAACATTTAGCAGGTTTGGCAAAAATTATAAGAGCAAAATGATTTTGAAAGCTATATTTGAAGCAAAAAAAAAAAAAAGTAGAGCAAAAAAGACATAGATAGATTCAGTGGTTGGAGTTGATGAAATAGCATGAAGGGAAGCGCAGAGAATGGCTTGTGGCTCTACATTAGTGTGGCCTGCATGTGTCGCTGAATAATCTTCCAAGTGGATCTGGAAGAAAACATGATTCAGAGGAAAGAACAGTTCACCATGAGTGAGCAAAAAGGAAGATTTGATTGTTTAAAAGAGATTATGTCCGTGTTCAGACTAACCATACCTTAGCACATCAGGAAGAGTTCACCTGAGCCTAGAAACAGCCTCAGAAAACTTTGAGGGTGATCGAAAGTGGATGCAACTCCAAACTGAGGCTAAGAGCCCGGTTTTCCAAAAGTGGGTGAAAGGTATGTTCAGGAAACTACCTAACCTTCCTAGCTCCCTCTTTTTCTAGCATCACACTAATTGATGGTTAGATTTTAAATAAATAATGGGAATTTAGCACCATGTCCTTCATTACCTACTCCTAGAGGGGAAGATCCCAATAGAACCATCCATGTAGGTGACCACACATGTGTCCCTTAAGTGACCCCTATTCAGTCATTACCCAAAGCAGGTACCATGACCAGCACCTACCGTGTCTCAGTGACTACCCAAAGCAGGGACCATGACCGGCACCTACTGTGTCTCAGTCACTACCCAAAGCAGGGACCATGACCAGCACCTACCATGTCTCAGTGACTACCCAAATCAGGAATCATGACCAGCACCTACTGTGTCTCAGTGACTACCCAAAGCAGGAACCATGACCAGCACCTACCATGTGCAGGAAAATAAAAAGAACCCCTGTGAAATCTGCTCTGTCACGCAGCAGTCTGCTGAGAATGTGTGCCCAAAGGTTGTGCTCACTGCTCCTGCATGTTTACAAGATTCCACATCAGAGACAAATGGGCTTGTCTGCAAACACTGTACAAGGCATCCCTTCAAACTTGGGATTCTTCAAAGGATTTTTAAATGGAAGTAAAAACATTTGTATTTTTCTTAGGGCCAAGGTAGTGGTCAATAGTCCTTAGATTTCATGCTTCTCTGTCACAAGCTGGATTGAGGACATGACCCAGGACAGATGCCAAGCATGATCTCCCAGCCCTGACTCCTGAGAGGAAGGGGAGCTGGACCACAGGGCACCACGAGGCTGACCAGCCCAGCCAAGCATGCCGGGAATCTGGAAGTGAGACCTGCAGGCTGGCTGGAGTGCTCTTTCAAGCACAGCTGTGGGCACTTCCCCAAGAGTCCTTTTACTGGGAACAAAGAATAGCAGAAAGCCCAGCCATTCCTGCGGAACCAGGAAGAAAAGGAAAGGCAATGGGAAGAAAAGATACAGGACGGCAGCCCTGCCCTCACACACACGGCCCTGTTTTGAAGCAGCGCTCTGTCCTCTCCTTGCACACTGCTACGTGTCTGTGTCTTTCAGAGATGCAGCTTGGGAAGGCAAGGGATGGATCAGGGAGGACTGTGGCAGATCACGTACATTTAATGTGCACCTGCACCTTGCATGGTCCACACCGAGGGAGTCAGGGAAGGGGTGTCACAGACAAGGAAAGGCCTTTGGACAGGGCAACCTGGGGACACCTTATTTCACATATTCCATCATTATATGTATTACAGTTCTCCGAGGAAAAAGAATAATTGATAGATGACAGGTAGAGACATAGATATAGATAGGTGGATACTTGGATGCATGGATGGATGGATGGATGGGTGGATAGAGACTAGATATAGAGGGATGGATGGATGTATAGAGACTATATAGATGGATGGGTGGATGGATGGATGGAGACTAGATATAGATGGATGGATGGATGGATAGAGACTATATAGATGGATGGATGGAGACTAGATATAGATGGATGGATGGATGGATGGATGGATGGATGGATGGATGGAGACTAGATATAGATGGATGGATGAATGGATGGATAGAGACTTCATAGATGGATGGATGGATGGATGGGTGGATGGATGGATGGATGGATGGATACTAGATACAGATGGATACATGGATAGATGGATGGGTGGATAGAGACTAGATATAGATGAATAGAGGATGGATGGAGACTAGATATAGATGGATGGATAGATGGATGGATGGATGGATACTAGATAGAGATGGATGGATGGATGGATGGATGGATACTAGATACAAATGGATGGATGGATGGATGGATGGAGACTAGACATAGATGGATAGATGGGTAGATGGATGGATGGATGGATACCAAATACAGATGGATGGATGGATGGATGGATGGATGGATGGATGGATGGATGATGGATGGATGGATAGAGACTAGATATAGATGGATAGAGGGATGGATGGAAACTAGATATAGATGGATAGATGGATGGAAACTAGATATAGATGGATGGATGGACGGATGGATGGATGAATGGATAGGTGGATAGAGACATAAATGGATAGATAATAAATAGACACAGAGATGTATGAAGAGAGACATAGACAGATAGACAGATAGATAAATGGGTGAATAGATGGATAGAAAGGCAGACAGATAGATGGAGACAACCTGTGCTGCACAGCAGGAGATCAAAACTGGCATAGAGAAAAAGCTAAACTGATGAAATAGAAGACGAAAGATACCATAAGGATTCAGAGAAGAAGACATAAAAAGCATACCAGAAACACAGAAAACAGAAATACAGGGAGTGTAACGAAATTGATTTTATCTAGGAAGCCAGCAGAATAACTGAAAAAGTAGCAATTTCAACAAGTTTTATTAAATAGCTGTGATGTCCTGTGCATTGTGGGACACACTTTACACCATTAGCAAAGTTCATCTGTACAGCCACCTGTTAAGACACAATTAATTTACCCCTGTTTTATACATGAAAATATAAGGATTACAAGGAGCCTAAAAATTACCCACAGTTAGCTACTAAACAAATAAAACGGAAGATAAATCCTAAGCTGACTCAACCTAATACTCATGATTCTATATTGATAATGAAAGAAAGAAACAATAACCCAAAATAATTCACCTTCGTTGTGTTTCACGAAAAGTACTGAAGAATGTTGAGATGTACATCCTTTTGTAACTTCTTTGCAAAACAAGGTAAGATCCTCCCTACCTGGGGTTGATTATAAGCACCAATTATGCAGTGTGGGAAGCCTGCTCATGCAGTTTCAGGCTATACTGACAGTAACGTATTGCTTGACTGAAAAAAAAGCAATGATATTGTACAGCTAGAATAAGGTCTAGTTATGCGAGCCATTTTTAAGGACCTTACTGATTTCCCAAGGTGAAGACACATAGCTGAACAGCTGTGACGCGTGCACACAGTTGCTGGCCCACACCTAGAGAGGAGGAAACCTCACAGGGGCTGGCACGCTGGGACAGTGAGCAGGGGAGTGTCCAGGCATCTCCTGACACAGACGATGCCTGAACTTACTGCCCCAGTTGAAGTTTGACATGGGCTTCAGTGCACAGGGCAAAATTCAATCATCTTGCATTGTTGCATAAACAATATCCAAAGGGCTTCCTAAGCAATTAAAAAAGCTGTTGCTTGAAATGGTAGAGGAAATACTACTTCATTGTTGCTCTTTTATCACAGTTCTGTGGCTTAGGGAATGGCTGGTCTACTTCAATCATGTTTGTCATTTGGGAATTATTATTTTATAAACTTGGCAGAAAAGAATGACCATAGTCTGGAGATAACTCTATAAAGCCACTCTGAATTGCCCTGGAAGGGTGTCTGGTTGCTTACAAGAGTTGAGTGAAAACTCAGCCCAGTAAAAATGAGCTCTTAAGAGGACAGGCATAGCCAAAATAAAATGTGCAGGACACAGTTTCATAATTTGCGCCATTCTTGAATTAGTAATACAGAGTGATCAAATGAATTACATTGTAAGTTTTGTCCCAAATATGCTAAAATCGTAAACTATTTTATGACTATCCACTAACGTCAAATTATTCTTCTTTATTAATACTGCATGAAATTAAAAGGAAGATGAACGTGTGCTGTGTTCTCCTAAAGTTGTTTGTATCTCTGGTCTTATTAAAATACTCAATTGCTTTATAATTAATTAATAATTTTTTGCAACTCAGAAATAGAAATTGAAGCCTAAATCCCAGACACTAAAGTTAATACAGGATGACATTCTGCTCTTCTTAGGCTGCTTATCAAATTTTGATTAGTGGTAGATATTTGATACTCTTCCTAAGATCTTCTTCCAAGTTCCAAGTAGTTTTATGTGATCATGTAATCCTGCTGGTCTAATTTTGAGAAGAGACCCACACAGCAAGCCTTTAAATTCAAAGCTTTGCAGACAGGCCTGTCCTTGCAAATAATCACATCACGTCTAAGAACAATGACTCTTAAGAGAATGTGAATTTCCTCATAAAGTAAGATTTTTCTCTTGAAACACAGAGGATAAAACTTCTACATATTTGGATACACAGTTTACAAAAAAAAAAAAAGCTTTATTATTCTCCCTTAAGCCTCTCAAAAATCCTACAAAGTAACTAGGCTTAAATCCCTGATTAGAGCTAAGAAAATTGGGACTTGAACATTTAGTGTGATTTTCAAAGTCTTACAGCTTTCAACTTGAAGGTCAAGTGTAGGATACTGAGCACTAGGCTTGTGGGAGCAGTCAGCGGCTCTTGAGGGAGGCATGGGGAGTGAGACAATCCCCTAGCCAGCATGGAGATGTTGTGTTGCTCGGAGACAAGCCCTGAAGCAGCTGCATGCATTAATGAGTTAAGATCAGTTGCTTGTTTGTATACTTTGGACATCTGTGGTGCACAGGGTGGGAGTCGAGCCCTCGGCGAAAGAGCACGTACTTAGTGACCATTAAGCTCATGATCTTAGTACATGGGCCCCCACGCCTATTGTATAATGCTTGAATAAAAGGCCACAGCAGAGGTTGCTCAGGGCTCTCCCTGGAATATGGGAAGCCCCCCCTTCCAGGCATTTGTACCTCCAATCCGCGTTCATGGCTGTTTCATTCACGCGGTGACGGGGTGCCACAGCAGGCACCGACAGTCAAGACCTGAAAATACCGGGGAGATTCACCCCACTTCGCCTGCTGATGCTGTTACTCCAGAGAAGGGTTGGACGTTCTGGCTCCATGCAGGTGGTTTCTTGCTTTTCTTCTCAAAGGTAGACGTGCAAAATAACACAGGATGATTTTGACATGTAAGATGCGTTTCATGCGATTTTCGCTTGGAAGTCTGACTTTCCCCTGCCTTGCTGATGTGGGAAGAAGGTGGATATGGGACCTGTGTCCACAGTGCCTTTGCTTCTCTCTCAGAAGCTGGCTCAGTGTCCTCCGAGAACTAGGCACTCGATGAAACAGCATCCGAGGACCGAGTTTGTACTCGAAACTCTGTTTGCATGATGTGTTAACAACTGCTCAGCATCCTGCTTTGCACTCTTAACTGTACAAAGCTAAAAAAAAAATTTTCGAATGCATTTAAGTTTAACAAGTGATGACTGGAATGAGAAAATAACTTGTTGACTATTTATACTCAGACACCAAACTATAACTTCTCCTTTCAGTGAGGCAAACTGTCGGTTTCCTCCAACCATGTGACTGCTAAGAATAACCCAGATGTGAGTCTGTGGTCTGTGCAAGAACTTGGTCTAACAGCACGAAATGCTTTAGGGTCCAGGCCTGGGATAGAACAAGAACAATTTGTCCTCCTTTGAACATTTTGATTAGTAAAAATTGTGAACAAGTTATTCATCCCCAAACCTTAAAATCATCCCCAAAAATGAGAAAAAAAAAATCTGGCAATACAAAATTTGAGTTCCATGTTCACCAAATTCAAAGCATAAAATGTTACAGAATTATGGAGAAAGTCCACCCAATCAATGGAATTCAGAGTTAAGAATTCAGCCACTAAATGATGTGATTGCTGTAATTAGTCAAATGGTATAATTATAGTAAACACATAAGTTGCCACTGAAGCACGTAATTACAGAGCATAATGGTGTTATTATGATTTCGGATGATATAATATGATTTGGATGTATAATAAGTGCCCACAACAATATTAAGACATTTTTTTTAACTTGTGAATTTTCTTAGTACCTGATTTGGATTTTTTACATTTGGGGGGCTTAAATCTAAGACAGGAAATCAGAGCCTTCTCTCAATGAAAGGAAAAGAAGTTAGTATCCAACATAACACCACGGTGAGAGTATGAACAGAAAGAGATGAAGGATTTGAAGTCGAGGATGAAACCAGTCATTACCACAATCCTAAACTGGTATTACAGCTAAAGGCTTTAATATAAGAAAACACCTGTACAAACGGTGTTATTTCAAGTGTGTTTCATTTCTTAGGAATTTATCATTTTACCACAAAACTGTGGATGAAAATAAGTTTTCCAGAGCACCACACTATCCACACCATCTTTGGTTTAACATTCCTAGGAGAAGGCCATTGTTTTAAGGCTTCTGTGCATTGGTTATATTTGCGTCCAAATTTCGTACCATGAGACAGTGGACTGATAATTGACTTGTCCCAAGTCCCAGATTCTTTTTACCGATACATTTTGTATGGTCAAAAATATTTTTATGTCATAACATTGGAGAGGAGCTGTTCAAGTGAGGGTTAGGAGACTCAGGGCTCAGAAGTTCGTGAATTCATGGTGTGGAAGGTGCTGGGCAGAGTCGTCAGTGGGGTCGTGAAGCCACAAAGGTCGAGCCGGGAGGTTATACCCTCCACGGGCACTTGAGCTGGAATGTACTCTACATGTATCCAGCAGATCTTCACTCCACTTGAGCTTCAACCCTCTTTGTCAGGAGCCTCTTGGCAATCTTTAGAGTAGAAAAGAGCCCTGTGAAGCTTCTCTGCCTACCCACCTGCTAATGCAGTTGACCTTTTTTTTTTTTAATAAACAATGAAGCACATTGTCACCGTATGGAGGTGCAGCTCATAAAACCTGGTAGACAAGCAGTGTCTAACAGAACTTTCTGTGACAACAGAAAATTCTCTGCCTGCACCACCAGGTTATGGTAGCCACTAGCCACTTGCGATGTTGCTGATGCATCTCAAGGACCAAATTTGTTATTTAATTTAATTTTGATCAGTTTATATTTAACTTCAATGGCCACACGAGAGGCTACTGTATTTCACAGCCCAACAGCACAGTTCACACTTTGCTGTCCTGTGCAGATTCCTCTCAGCACTTTTCTGCTTTCTCCGGGACACTCTACATGATTACATTTTATTAAATTCACACATGCAGTAGCTTATTATCACCTGAGCAAATATACAGCTTTAACTATAGAAGTTCAATAAATATTAATGATGATCACTAAATTGAATCATTATAGATAATGAAATAGCATGACAAAATACAGGAGATAATTATCATCCGTCTTGCTTTTATTGACAAAGATATTTCATGGAACTGGGAGTCATGATCACATCATGACATAGGTTTTCATGATTTTGAATAATTTTAAGGAATTTCACACTTTGGATATTTATCTGAAGTTAATTCAAGCTTTTTCTATCTGACATTCCCCTGCCATGAATACAGATGAGCTTTACTGTAGCGTGAATTTTCAAGTGGAATTTCTTTTCTTGTACCCCGAAGATTCAGATTTTAGCATGCTTTGTTTATTGCTTAATTTCATTCTACCTCTAGAGAAAGAAGGAAAGATTGTTTTGTCCTAAGGCTTACTGGGAGAAAGAAAACAAAATGCAGAATGACAGAAGGATATGTCCATAACCGATGTAGTTGAAAATCTGCCCACAAAGAAACAGTAGGCACAACTCTGTAGATGACAACTCTCTAACCATGCCAAGAACAGATATTTCAATCTTATAAAACATTGTAGCATAAAACAAGGAAAACACACTAAGAAACTACATATAATTGACATCACCTTGGGACTTAAAGCAAACAAAAATAATGAAAGAATAAAAAAGTATGAGTCTGTCTGACTCTATTTACATAAAATGTCCAGAATAGGTAGAGCCTTAGAAATTGAAATCAAATTAGTGGTTTCTAGGGACTAGGAAGACAAAAAGTGGCTGCTAGCGGGTATAAGGTTTCTTTTGGGGGTGACGGAAATTCTGTAAAGATAAAGAAACCCTTTAAATGAATAAATGGTGTGGTGTATGGATTATGTCTCAATAAACTGCTTTTTGAAGTGTCATCCCAAATCACTCATGAACACAGATGCAAAAGCCTTAAAAAAAGTACTGGGAAAAACGTAACAGCTGTTCATGATGAAAGGTAACACATGCAAGTTACAATGTCAGTTAACCTAATCCACTCCACTAACAGATAGGGAGGAAACCCTATATGGTTGCTACGTAGGAAACTACAGTCTGATGATGGAAAACATCGACAAACTGAATCTAGGGATGAAAACAACACATTCTTTAGAAAACTCTATAACACAGATGTGTCATTTCTCTGACTCCATCCATAGGTTCAATGTAATTCAATCAAAATTCTGGCAGGTGTCAAGCAAAAAGAAACCATGGCCAGAGAGGCCTTGAGCAAGTGGACTCGCCGTTGGTGGGTCACAGTTTGGTTTCGTGTATTTTAACGAGACGAGAATTACACATAAAATCATAAATCAGTACATGGAAGGCATACATTGGTTTGGGCCCCAAAAGCGGACTTCTTGAAGCAGGGGGAATTACAGGTTACAGGTGGGTTTAAAGATTTTTTGCATTGTAATTAATTAGAGAAACGAAGCTTCGTCTGAAGACTTGGAATGTTTTGAGATAGGAAGTCTGCTCTTTGAGACAAGCCACGTACCCAGACTCAAGCGATCTGAAGTAAGCTAATGACTTGCAGCTGTGACTTAAGCTCTGTCTTGGATAGCCTTAGGCCTGTTAATGAGTTCCAAAGGACAGCTCCCGGAAGGAAGGTGATATGTACGTGGTATCTGATTGAACTTCCTTCTCACCACCAGCACCTCAGCTGTAGGGCGTTTCTAGGGTCCGCTTGGCCACAAGGGGCATCTATTCAGTCAGCTGGGGGAGCATAAGATTTTATTATAGTTCATGCAAATTTTTCTGGGAGCCATGACACAGTAATTAAAACCTTACATGGAACTTAACTCCTTATTTTTCCTTTCCCTTCTCTTTATTTTTCTCACAGGGGCATGGCTACTGGCCAAGGTGTGATGGGCTGAGATTAATAAATCTATTAAAGTTTGTGCTTGTGTCAGCACATAGACTAGCAACTGACAAAAACCTAAATGGATAGCATGTGTGACAAGGTAGTTCACAAAACAGAAAACAGAAACAGCTAGATAAGTGTCCCAATTTTATTAGTGGGCAGAAAAAAAAATACACAATGAGACATCATTTCTATTTTTGTTTGTTTGTTTGTTTGAGATAGTCTCACTCTGTTGCCCAGAAGGCAGAGTGCCATGGCACCAGCTTAGCTCACAGCAACCTCAAACTCCCTGGCTCAAGCCATCCTCCTGCCTCAGTCTCCCCTGTAGTTGGGACTACAGGCACCCAACATGATGCTCAGCTAATTTTATTATTTTTAGTAGAGATAGGGATTTCATTCCTGCTCAGGCTAATCTCCAAGTCCTGAGCTCAAAGCAATCTACCTGCCTGGGCCTTCCAGAGTGCTGGGATTACAGGCATGAGCCACCATGCCCACTGAGAACTTTGGTGTGTGTGAGCCCCAGGATATGTAATTGCAAAGTTTGTGACAATAATATTTCTAACAGCAACATCCTTAATATTCATAGACATTCTTTTGTCTCGCTGCAAGAATCTATTTATTCTTCACCACCTTAAATCTTTCAGTGATTTTTAACAAAGCTTCATAGAAACACAGTCCTGATTTTATCTGCATTCTCTCAGCACCTTTTTTTTTTTTAAGGCCGGGCGCCACCTCCAGCGCCCTACTCCTTTGAGCCACAGGTGCCACCCTCCCCCAGCACCTTTTATTTTCAAAATCTTTGACTAGTCTGGGAAGCTGGAGATGAGAAGCAGTTTTATTTTCAAATCCAAGCCTGGTGGCTATATCATCTCTTTAAATTCTGCTTGGAGATTGTCCAGTTCTTTTTCTGGCTGCCCCTTTTTATCAGACTCAGTTGAAATGAACAAAGGGATGATTTTAAGAATCTTTTCACTTTGCAGGGAAGGCGGTGTTTTAATGATTGGGGGCTATCACATCATTATTATTTTCAGTGAGGAGACACATAAGTAGATTCTTTCAGTGAATTTTTTTTAAAAAAGTACAAACTCCATGCTTCTGCAGAGGGGGCTGGCTGCTTTGCAGAGGGTACTAGTTACAAAGGCTTTTCTTGAGCTAAGACCAGAGCGGTGTCTTGAGCTCAGGAACATGAAATCAGAGTGACCAGCATTCTCCCTTTGAAGCAGCAAGTTCAAGGCCCTGTGGTGAAACGTACCTGGTATGTTTAAAGGAAGGAGCAAAGGTTGGTGGGTGGGTAGAGAGGTCAGACAGAAGAGCTGTAAAAAAAAGAACTGGTATCCACTAACTTTGAAAAGTCTGGAAAGCACAGGGAAGCAGGTTGCTGCGTGCAAGCTTGGGACTCCTTTGATGGTTTGGGTGTGTTGTGTTGATCAAAATAACACTGCCGCCTGGGATGACGGAAACCAAGCAAGCCTGGGTTGTGCTGGGCCCTGCTCAGACAGCACAGTATCTCAGGAGCGATGCAAACAGCTCGGCTGGGAAGTGCTGCTGTGCATGGCGGCCACAAACACGGGGAACACGAGAGCTCATACGGAAACCCTCCCCCTCTGCTCCCCACCCAATATTATCCTTTAAAAAGAAACTCCAGAGTAGAAATGTCTCCGTTAGACCACAGATTTAGACTGTACAGCACCGGTGGCAACCTTCTCCCCACGTCCATGATCACCAGACACCCCAATCCAACATGAATCCGTGAGGTGGTTCCTTGGCGCTAACCAAGGAAAGGTAAAGTATGACCTTTCAGGAAAGGGAGAGTGCTTTCTCAGTAATATTCATTATATTCTTTTGGAAATCGTATGGAACAGGGATTGACGCCGAGTGTCGTGTTTGTGATTTTTCTCCACTTTCCACACTAGGTGTCACTGTGCCTCCCATTATTAAGTAGGCTCAGAAACTCTTCATAGAGAAATGGATCTGGTAGGAAAACTCACCAAAGAACACTAGCTCGGCAGCGCCCGATACACACACACACACACACACACACACACACACACACACACACACACACACACGGGCCTTCTGCTCAACTGACTGACGTTCAGCAAGAAGACAGCTCGTTCCCTCTCCATGACTTGCCATTAGCCAGCCCCAGCACCACGGAGAACACTTATCAACAACTCGAAATATGGTTTTTTTCTGTCTTTTTCCCATTTGCATACCTGTCAACCTGATAAAAAGTGAGAATTTAGGAAATGCAAATAGCCTACTCATGAAATTTAATGATGTGCACATATGCTGTATTCTGAAATGTTGCAAAAATACACCATCCCCTTGGTGCTTAAAAAATAATGTCCCCCCCTGAAGATAGTGGAGCTTGGAATAGAGTTAGGGCCGCAACCCCCACCTTCTTTGCCTTTTCTCACTGCTCGTTTTTGTTACCTCCTGATCTGGAAGTCAGGAATGTGTTCAATGAGTTTTCAGTATGTAGGGTGTCCAAGCACCTCTGTGTGGCGCAGACTGAGGGGGCTTAGAACCAGGAGGAGTCGGCCCGTTGACCAACTATGGACACCATGGCGGGTGGAGGCTGTTACCCTGGTGTCAGAGGCCTCTGCACACAAAATCCAAGCCCTGAGCTCTTCTACTTAAGAACCGAGCAACAGACAAGGAATGTTATGCAGCCTACAGGCTTTTTAGGTTCCATCAGAATGACAGGTTTGAGCTGCTGGCAGGCACTCAAAGGGAAAAACATTTTCCAGGATGCCGTCCAGAAGCAGAACAATTTGGCCATGCCCAAAGTTCTAACAAGAGTGACTACGGAGACGGGAAGGCTTGAACAATCTCTACAGTGTGTCCTGTTAGCCAGGTGCCCTGCAGAGGTGAATGTGCCATCCGGACACAGAGGATGTTTCTGAATATGTGAGAGGGTTGACCTTTTTCTTAAAAAAAAAAAAAAAAAAGACAAATAATGAGGCATATTGATCTCAGGTGAAGACCCTACTGTGTGCAACGCAAATGTCAAAGGCCCGGCTTTCATGTAGGATCTAGAATAAGTTATATCCTCTTTCTCCAATGGAGAGCAGATCAACTAACTATTTTATTCGTATATTAGAAAAAAAAGAGGAGGAGGAGGAGGGTGAAGAAAATGATACCTCTTATCTTCTTTCATTTTTACAATGAGGACTGTATCCTTTTTTCTATTTACAGGCAAGGAGTTCTGGGCTCACATTTGCTCATCATTGCCCAGGCAATACGGTAAAAGCAAGTTTTGAAACCGCCCTCTCTGACCCAAGAAATAGGGCGTTCCCCCCACTCATCACCGTGTCTGGGATCCCAGCCTGTCCTTACTCAGGATCCAGGTCCTGCTGGGGACCCGTTATCCTTGGGAGAGATCTACCTGACTACTGGCTGTAGGTACCCGGAGGGTCACCCAGGTAGGTAACACAGCTTTCCTCTCTTACCTGAAAGTTGTCTCATGTCAAGAGTTTGTTTTAGAAAAGTTGGCAAGAATCAAGTCCACACTGTCAAGTGTTTCTACAGATTGTAAGAGCACAGAACAGAAGAGAATTTTTAAATTTGCATGAGCATCCCAGCAGAAGAAAACACTACCGAGGAGGGCTTCCTACACTGTTTGCAGTGATGCTGGGAAGGACGCTGAGGGCCCCTGGGCAAGGACCTCCAGGAAAACTGTTAGTGCTTCCAAAGGGGGAGTGGCCGTGGACGGGCACAGCCACCAGACCTGTGCAGCCAGCTATGTCCCCAAGTTGCCCTCCTGCCTAGGGCCAGTAAAGGCCCATAGATGCAGGCCACTGGGGTCAGCCTCCCAGGGCACAGAAAGAATGGAGAAGGTGGAGGTGCGTCATGACGGGCATGTGAAGTACACCCATGCCCAACTTTTCCCAGCCTGTTCCTGCGTGAGTTTTCCCAGTTGCCTAAATTCCACGTGGCTCTAAATGACTTTGGTCAGGGGCTGCTGTGTTCCCTGAAAGACGTAGTTGTTCACCCTGCCTACAGGTGCTCACCGCTCTACCCCCGATACACAAGCTGTGTCAGCACAATGGCAACCAGTGACCGGCCCCTCCCGCAGACACCTGCGCATTAATTAGAACCGCTTCAGGAACTTGAAAAAGTCTGATACTTATGAAAAACACATTCTAAAACATTCGACTTTGCCCCGTGAACCCAGACACACAATCTGTTCTGGAGATGCTGGGTCGGTGCCACAGCGGAGGGGAGTTGATCTCATCTGCAAGCTGTAGGCTGAACAAGATATCTCTGAGTTCCGCGTTTCCTGAAAGATGCTCCCAAGCTACTCAGATGCATTGCGCTATTCCCCACCGCCCACTTTTCAATTTTCACACTGTTACGGGAGATGAGTTCAAAGTCACCTGCCCTCCTCTCTATGGCAACACGGTTAAACCCTTCCATTCCCCCACTCTGGAGGGATATCCCAGAGCCGCAGAAGAGGCTGAGTCGTCCCACCGTGGCGGGCAGGTGCTTCCAGAACGAGTCCCTTCCAAACATCACACCTCAACAGTGAATGGTCATTCCTCAGTCTGGCCTTTCCCAACGCTTGGAAAGAAATTGACGTTTTCAAAGCCGGTGCTTTGGTTGGAAAATGTTGGCAAAGAACTAGTATGGATTAATGAACGTGTCACGGTTTGGGATTGGCACGACGGTTTGGAGTGACACTGTGACACAGGGCTGCTCTCTTGGTGTCTAAACTGGGCAGTGATGAAGCAGTCGAGAGGAAGGCGTTCAAACCCACAGACTGCGTGGTCTACAGGCGTGCCGGTCACGATAAAGTGGGAAGCTGCAGGCACAGTCCTGTGTCACTGAAGTCAGCAGCCGTGTGAGGACACACTCTCAGACCTCCAAACCCAGCTGTGCACGCACGAGGGCCCCCGCCACTCAGTGCCCTACGGTCACGCCTGCAGCCCACAAAGGTGCCACACCCTCATCCCACAACTGTGACAAGCTCACCTTACGGGGCAAAAGGGACTGTGCAAATGGGATGAAGCACCCTGAAAACTGCGGCCTACACGGGCCTGTCCAGCTGAGCCTCATGTCATCATGGGGGTCCTCAGAGAGGGGGTCAGGCAGGAGGGCCAGGAGGAGAGATTCAGATGTGAAGATGAAACAGAGGATAGGGAGGGACAGAGTGATTTGGAGACATCACGCTGCTGGCCTTGCAAATAGGAGGAAGCCAAAAACTGCAAAAGGGAAGCAGCCTCCAGAAACCGGAAAGGGCAGGTGGTTGCCAACCCCCGCTGAGGAACACAGCCTTTCATTTCCCCCCACCCCCCATGAGGCCCTCTCCAGACCCCAGGCCTCTGGACCTCTAAGACTGTAAGATGAAAACTCTCTGCAGTGATTTGTCCCAGCAGGAAGTGTCCCAGCCTGCTTTGAAGTCTCACTTGCTCCCTCCTGTAACACCATCCCAACACCCCCTTTCCTCCTGCCTGGCTCTTTCTGCCTTGCAGACCCCTCTGTGGTCTGGGCCACCAAGCACAGCGCTGGAAAACCTCAATGTGCAAATAAGGAACTTAGACATTCTTGCCCAGGACCACCGCCTGGGCACACGGCTACTTCCTTGTTCCAAGAAAAATGAGAGTTTGGAGTCTAGTTGTGACAAAGAGGGATAAGAAACCAAAGATGACCCTGATACACCCCTTTTCATTTCTTCTATCCCAGAGTGAACCTTCACCCCCACCCTCATCCCGGCAGGCGGAGGAAGCCCCCAGGAGGGCAGCAGGAGAGCAAGAAGAGAAGCAAAGGAGAAAAAAAGAACATGGCATTTTCATAACACGGCTTCTGTTCCCAAACTACCAGCTGCAGCCCACTACTGCAGGCCGGGGGAGAGGGGAGTCTTTGTCCTTCGAGAGTCAGCCACGGTTGGTGCTCCGAAAACGTGGGCACAGCCACCCAGTCCCACCGCAGAGTTTTCCTTCAGTAGGTCTGAGGCAGGCTGAGAATTTGCCTTCCCCAGAAGCTCCGGACAGATGTCTGTGCTGCCTGTCAGGACAGGGACACAGAGTTGGATCCCGAGGAGCAGAAACACCAGGTGCAGTGTGGAGCGCCATGGGAGAGGCTCGGCGCAGGGAAGAGCAAGGGCCGCTGCTGAGCCAAGATTGGTGTGAGGCCGATCAGCCACGGAGGAAGAAGAGGACAGAGGAGGTGGCAGGATGGGAGGGCAGGGTCCAGGCGAGGTCCCGTCCAGGCAGGGCTGGCTGCTGGGAGTGCGCTCTCTTTTCCAGCCAAGCCTGGCGCCCCTATTTCTCTTCTGACATGCAGCAGGGTTCTGACATCAAGAAGCCCTTTCATTACAAGTTTCCCTTGGGGCATCAAGGAAATAGTCCATATTTCTTTCTGAGGCCAGAGTGCAATGCTCCTGAAAGCCCTGACGTTAGAAGTAGATGAACGGCTGTCGGCTGTCGGCATTTTTCTTTCTTCTAGCAGGTGCGGCAGATGTCACATCTTGGAGGGAAACTGGGTCCTGATACTGGGAAGGCGATGATCTTCACGGCCCATTTGGCCGCGTGGAGGCGAAGCGTACATCCTGTTCTCAAACGCAGATTGAGCGCTGTGCATGTGCACGCAGGGGATTGGCACCGCTGGGGGCGGCGTCCTGGCTCCACAGACTCTGCTGAGGCTGAGCGTGCAGGGGGAAGGGTTCCCTGCTCTCTGTGGGGAGCGCTGGAAAGGGATCCTGAGTTCCCACAGGTAGCGGGAAATGAAATCCTAGAAAATGGCTCCTGGACAGGGCGTGGGAGGGAGGCCAGGGGGGCAGGTGCATGTGGAGAGCCTGGATGCCTGGCACCGTTTACGGCTTCCTCGCCCATCTAGGACAAGCGTCAGGATTGAGATGGAGCCTGGGCTGGACAGGTGCAGGTAAAGGCACCAATGTAGGTACTAGTAACAGACAGGTACGCAAGCATGGAGGGAGCTGTGGCTGCCGCTGTGGGCACAGACACAGGTGTCCATACAGATGTAGGTACAGATGTTTAACTTCAGACCCAGGTGTATGTAAATCCTACTGCCTGAATGTTTGTGTCCCCTTAAAACATGTATGTTAAAATCTTCACCCTCAAGGTGACAGTATTCGCAGGTGGCCCTTTGTGAGGTCCTGAGGTGGTGAGAGTGGAGCCTCCTGAGTGGGTTCAGTGCCCTTAAAAAGGGGACCCCGGGGAGTTCTCATGTGAGAGGCGAGAAGGCGCCATCTGTGAACCGCGCAGTGAGTGCTCACCAGATGCACCCTCTGCCCTGCCGGGGTCTCACACGTCCAGCCTCCAGAACTGTGAGCAATAAACAGCTTTTATTTATAAGCCTCCCAGTCACCATAGCCCTCGCGAACTAGGACAGCATAGGCGTAGATACCTGTGTCACAGCCAAAGACAAAGAAGAATCCATTTTGGGAAGATATCTGTAGACACAGAAGCAGGTGTACATAGAGACAGGCATGATAAATAAAGACGGTAAGTGTTCCCTGAGGTCATTATTATCGCTGAGCAGACTCACCGTCTGGAACGGTTTTTAAGGAAGTTATAGGTTCATCCAAGTCACAGAAAGCAAGTGACAGGGGACAGATGACTGTCGTGGAACACCCAGCACCCCGGTGCTCCATCAGCAAACATGCCCTTGTTTCCGCAGACACAAAATAAATGTTTACTTTAAAGCACAACATATGCCCCAAGTTAGAGTTTGTGGTCCCCGTTCTATCCGCTCTAATTAGGCGTGATCCTCATTAAGGGGGAAAGGTGTCTTTTGTGTAGCTTTCCAAGAATATTTGAATATAAGTCATTCAAAAGCATATTGAAAAAGCAAGTAGCCATGGCAACCAGCTATCCTAAGACAACACCTTTGTTTGTGCAGCACCTGAGCAGAGGGTTTTATAATTACCTTGGCTTATTAAATGATTTCACAATGACCCATTGTGCTTGTTCTGTGCTTACTTCAGAAGCAAATTTTGAATTTTCTGAATGTTTGTGTCCCCTTAAAACACATAGGTTAAAATCTTCACCCTCAAGGTGACAGTATTCGCAGGTGGGCCTTTGTGAGGTCATGAGGTCATGAGGGTGGAGCCTCATGGGTGAGTTCAGTGCCCTTAAAAAAGGGACCCTGGGGAGTTCTCATGTGAGAGAAGAGAAGGCGCAAAGTGTATTTTTTTAGATGATTGATGCTCACATTACCTTATAAAAGATAATCTATAGTTACATGTTCACTTTATACCTTCTATTGCCAGAACAAAAAATGTTAAAATATTATTCTAGCTAACATCAGTTTTAAATTTTAAAAAATACCAATAATTCAAGTTTCTAGGATACAGAAAATTTTTTCTCTATGCTCATTTTGTTTATGTAAATAGAATTGATTGTGTGGACTCTTGAATGTCATATATACCAACTGCTTTATTGTCTTGTGTTCCCCTAACTATTGCCAATAATATTAAGTAGGACATGCTCAGCACCTGTAGCACAGAGGTTACGGCTCCAGACACATAAACCAAGAGTGGCAGGTTCGAACACAGCCCAGGCCACCTAAACAACAAGGGCACCAAAAAATAGCCGGGCATTATGGCAGGTGCCTATAGTCCCAGCTACTTGGGAGGCTGAGGCAAGAGAATCGCTTTTAAGCCCAAGAGTTAGAGGTTGCTGTGAGCTGTGATGCCACTGCACTCTACAGAGGGTGACATAGTGAGACTCTGTCTTAATAAATGTATATATAAAATAGGACACTTAATTTATATTTTAAACTTTGGATATTTGCTATGGTCTGAATATATCCCCCAACATTTACATGTTGAAACTTAACTGCCAGCGTGATAGTATTAGAAGTGGGCCTTCAGGAGGGAAGAGCCTTATAAGGGTCAAGATGGAAAGAGGTAGACTTGAACCCTTTTGTGCTTCCACTTTCTGCCCCCTGTGGACATAGGACACGTTTGCCTCCCCTGCAGGATGCAGCAGTGACAAGGCAGCTCCTGGAATCAGGATATGGGGCCATCACTGAACACCGAGCCTGCTAGCACCTTGCTCTTCAACTCCCCAGCCGCCAGAGCTCTGAGAAAGAAATTTCTCTTCCTCACAAGTCTCAGGTATTTTGTTACAGCCCTGTGAATGGGCTAAGATGACACTGAAATTCACCCACCATAAACGTATTTTCTCGAATGCTCATTTTGCAAACAAGCCTTCCTTCCCTTAAGGATATTTGCATGCCCACAGATTTGGAGTTTCGAGAGAAGAGGTGAAGGCGTTGCATCTGAGCCACTGTCCAACACAGAGCTGTCAACACGGAGATGCGACGGCAAGAAAGAGAAAACTGAGCAGGCGAGGCTGAGGCTGGATTTAAAGTCTGAAGCCTGTGACTAAGGGGAAATCAATGCACAGGAAGACCAGAGTTGGAACCTGGCTTAATTTATGGAATGCAAAACCCAACAAGGGCATGGATTTGGAAGCCTGGATAAGTCCCAGGTGAATATTCCAAAGGCCTTGGTCAGCCAACCAAGCAAGAGAAACAGTGCAGAAACATTTGCCAAAGTAATCGTCACCTAAGTATTTCCCCAATATGAGGGGTCTTCTCAAGAAGATCATACCTTGGCGGACGAGAGGAAGGCTTGCAGTTTAGATAGGAATTGGTGTGAAAATAGCGTTAATCTACTCTTATGGGAAAGAAAACAAAAGTAAAGAAAAAAACTCAAGCACAAAGATCCGCCTTACAATATTCTTAATGACAAAAATATTGGAAACGATGTGAAGAGAAGATAAAGGTGTGGCTAAGTAAATGAAGACTCTCCCATTTCATAGACACATATATAGAAAGTGAATTGGAGTTTTAATCACAACCAAAATCACAGCAATAATGAAAGTTAGCTAGGACAGCTGGCAAGCATCCAGGAAGCTAGTTAAAATCCATCAAGTATCTGGTAGAATATTTGTATCCGACGGTAAATTTTTAGATCTTACCCTACCCTTTTGTTGGCAGGGCCTGGGTCTCTTCAATGAGAAGAAATTCCAGTCCCAGAATTTTTCCTAAAATTTTCCTGGAAGATTTTTGAGGTTCCTAAAATCAATAACACTGGCATTTAACCCAGACACGTGAGCGACCTTTGCCAATCCTTTTTCAAGCTATGGCTTTGCTTTGCATTTCAGAGTATCACTCCTCAGTTCAATGGCAAATCTTCAAGTAAGAATCGACAGAAAAGGCTCCAGTCACGCTGCTCAGAGGCAGGGGCCACCATGGTCTTCCAGCCCGAAGTCTCCATATGCTGAAGACTTTCTTTCATGCCTTTCCCCCCTCGCCGTGGAGAAGGCATTTTGCCGCCTTCTGCTCCTAATTTGCTTCCTCGGGGCCTGTTTGGTCTTTAAGCCCACAGGTGGTGCCTCCCGAGACTATGAATTTCACTAAATTCATTCATTCATCTTTTAAATAAAGACTACTTGTGCAGCTACATTTGTACAATCTTTTCCCTGATTGGATTGGCACTATGTTGAATAATAGCAGTGATAGAGGACAGCCTCGTCTGGTTCCAGTGTTAAAGGGAAAGCTCTCTCGCCTTTTAAATAAATACCAGCTGTGCAGCTCCTGTTCAGGCACCTGCCCCCTAGGAAAGGAGACAGATGTGAAACACACACAGGGAAGTACAACGTCACAACTGGACTGCACGCTGCTTACGAAACCACCAGGCCGCCTGAAGGGGAGTTCAGGGATGGGCCCGTTGCTCCCACAGGCACAGATTCCGAGCAGGGCTTCCACCCCAGGGATGTATTTCGAGGGGCAGCGCCATGGCAGAGAAGACAGGAGGACGGACGAGGAGGAGAAGGCAACCCGTAAAAAGGTCCTGCTTTTATCCCAGCTGCCACGGGGAGCAATTGGAGCTGACACCCACATGTTGATGAGCGTGCAAAAAGCAGCTCTGGAATGATCTCACAGGAGCTGGGCCACCGAAGCTGGGGATTTTGTGCAAACTTGCGGCCTGGAGGAGCCTATACAGGGATGTGGGTTCCAAGCACACACTGCCAGATCAACTGTCCAGGGCTCTGGAAGTTCCTGGCACAATGAAACAGTTAAGCTTCCAGAAGTCTGAAACGTGTGCTGACAGCATCGGCCACCGGGCATAATCTCACTGCACCAGCACTACACGAAGATGGCTCGGGGCGAATGGTACCTCTCAGCAGAAATAAACACAACTGAATAACATGGGGGGCTTCTTTCAAAGAACAGAGAGATGTTGTTGCGGCCGGAATACACAGCAGTGCTGTCAGCACAGGTCACAAGCTCCAGGGTCTCCAAATCCATCTGGAGGGAAGGGCTGGACAAGGAAGGGTGGGGCTGCCCAGGGTGTAGCTATGCATGACAGTAGTAAGCAAGGACAGGCTCCCTGGGCTCCCCCCAGGTACGTGAAGCTGAAGGAGTTTGTAGATCGGCCAGGCTGCAGATAGATCTTGTAACATCTTGCCCAGCTAACAGCACTTCACTGATCCTGGGAGTAAACACCACACAGCATGGACACAGGGCTACAGCACGTGACCTCTGGCGTGCTGAAAGCCTGCCTTCATCACCCACAGAGCCCCCCGGCAAGCACAGCCTGGTATACCTGCAGTCCTGAACCCAGGGCTCCCACATTCCTGAACCCAGTGCTGTGGAATTAAATCAGGCACACACTTCCCACATGTCTCTGTAATTCAAGACCAAAGGTCTTGACTTCAGTCAAGGTCTAGTTTGTACTCACGAGGGCTCTAAGACCATGGTGCATTTCCAAGCATAAATTTAATTCACCTCAAATGTTTTTATTCGGGTGAACCACAATTGCATTTATGGGGATATTAAAAGGAATCTTGAAACAATACTAACTTTTTAAAAGATTTATGTCCAAGTAGAGACAACAGTTACCTGGAAAATAGTGTACAGTACGCATTATTTAACATACGAGACAAACCTGCATTTCTTACACGTACAGAATAGGCCTTGACTTTGAACAAGTTACTGTATGTGACTAAGTCCCACATTCTTGATCTGCAAAGTTTCACTTAATAGGATCATAAAAGATTAAATGAGTTAATTGCTTAGCAACAGTACAAGGCAAAGAGAAAATAGTTAATGAATGTTAGCTTAGTATTGCTGTTGTTAATTTTTAAAGGCTAGCCATGTAACTTATGGTTCAGAGCTGCATGTGTGTGTCTTTAAAAGAGACGGTTATTAGGGGTGATGCCAGACTCACAGCCATCAACCCACACTGTACGAGGTAGGATGAGCTGTACAGTCTCCGTGTATATAACCCACAGGGGATAGTCCAAGTACTGGCCCCTCAGCTCAACTGAAATAAGCTAAGCTCATTTGCAGCAAGTTTGCTATTTTGATTGACACCAGCGGTTGTCAACCTGTGGGTCGCAACCGCTTTGGGGGGTGAACAACCCTTTCATAGGAATCTCCTAAGACCATCCTGCATATCAGAAATTTACATTACAATTCATAACAGTAGCAACAGAAATAATTTTATGGTTAGGGGTCACCACAACCTGAGGAACTATATATTAAAGGGTCGCGGCATTAGGAAGGTTGAGAACCACTGATTTGCAGTTGTATGGATGATGTATGCGGTGGGAGTAGGAAAAAGCAGGATTGAGAATTTCTTTCCACAAGGACTTTACTGGGGCGTCAGTGGTAAGCAAACCAGGCTATTCTGCAGTTAACTTTCAATTATTTTTTTCTGCATAAATACCTCCCTTCCACAGAGACACACACTGTGAGGTTATTAGCTCACCAACCACCAATTAGTGCAAAGTTTCTTCATTGCTACAATTTGCACATGAACAGCAGCACCGACGTGGAAACTGGAAGCTTGTCCTAGAGATGGGAAACAGGATCATAGCTCTTGATAAAGTGATTACCTTGAGGAAGGCCTCTCACTTTAAAGGTCTCATTTTTAAATATTGTTAAGACAAAGACAAAGTCTTTAAAGAAAAATTGCTAGATCCCGACACTTTTATAAATACCCTTGATATTAAAGAGAGATTTCAAAGCTTCTTTCAAAGTAATGAATTCTTGATCATTTACTTTGGAAACATGCCCTTGAATTTCACCCCAGACTTTGGTGTCTGATATCTGTCCTCTGTGAGTTTTGACCCAAAATTCAAGCTGACCCTCTTGTTACACACATCAGCAGATAATTGCAGAACATGATAAACCCTTGATTGGATGCATAAGTGAGGCACCCTGAGGTCAAAGATGGTGGCCTCTGTCTACTTTGAAAGGCCACCACTTCACAGATGCTCCCTCCCTCCGATCAATCTTTGTGCACAAATGAGCTTCCCTAGTGTACGAGTGAAATTTCTGGGACGTGGAATAGGTACTTTTGCCACTTGAGCAAATATTTGTAAACTGCTCACACATAATGTCCTCGCCAACACAATATGGATCCTGAAAGTCAGCCAGTCAGATACATGTGAAAATGTAGCTTATTGTTACTTCAATTCACATTTTCCAAAGTACATGCATTGCTCAAATTCAAATTCTTGAACTATTGAATTCGCTATCCACATTATTGTTCTTAGTGTTAATTTTCATACTTTGGTCACCTTCTGTTCAAAACCTTTATTCATTTTTCCTTTGATCTCTTTGTTTTTTCTCCAGTTCACTGATTGGATTTTTATGTCCTAAAATAATAATCCATTGGTCAGATATACAGAGATAGATAATGAAGGCAGATAATTAGATATTAGCTATCTTCACCTACACTACTGCGTACCTATAGTTTCTCAACGTATGGTGACTCATGCTATAAAGAAATTTTAGATTTTGCTACAAACATATTTATCAATCTTTTGTTTTTGTATGTCACTAAAAACTCACTTCCTACCCTGAATTATAAATATATTAGCACTTTTTACCCAAATGGTTTCAAGCTTCTGTTTTTCATCTATCTTTAGATTTTAATGTATCTGCATCTATGCTGCCAGATAGAGCTCTATGTTTTTAATTTTTTTTTTCTATGTGGAAAGCCAGTTGTGGACTAGGTGCTGGTGCATAGCTTCTTAAGAGACATACTTCGAAAATGACCACAGTGATATTCAACAATAAGACATATAGCACTTTTTCTGGGACGAGCTCATGAACTTAATTGTCCAACCTCATAGTCACATCTAATTTATTCTATACAATTCTACCTCTAAAATCTATCACAAAACTATTCACTTATGTCCATTACAACGGCCACGATACTCATCCAGGTCACCATCATTTCTCACTTGGACCGATCTCAAGGAATTTCCTTGAGATTGGCTTCTTACCTTCCATCGTCCACCCCAATTCACTCTCCACATAGCATTTAACGGAATTTGGTAAGAGGCTCCTGTCACACCACTTACCTGCTTAAAACCCTTCAAAGGGTTCCCATCAGCCTGCTCATTATCATTCTAGTTCATACACTGATGTTACGTAAACACTGAACTAGTGAATGAAAGGATAAATTAGTGCACAGAAATAATGAGTATATTTTGACTTTGGAGATGTCTTCTGAAAGAGGAATTGTGTCCATTATGGTTTCCGAGTAAAAAATCCAACCCAACATAGGAAATAGCTATGACAGAGACGTAGGGTCAGGGAGGAATAAGATGTTTAAGGAAGGCCGAAGCCACCTTGTTTAGACATCAAGAAAGTTGGGGCATTGAGCCCGTGGGTGGGCAGCAGGTTAGCAGCTAAACAAGAAGAGATTTTAGATCTTTCCCTACTAGGGAATGTAGCCTTTTCCTTAGATGTTGTTTTCTCTCACACACGCACATATATAAACATAGAACATTTAAGGAACATGGTACTTGGCATTTGTATGATTTGATCTGTAGATGTGAATGCACATATGTACGTGTATTTTGTGTGTGTGTCAGTCATCTGCTACTGAATTCCATGAAACTTAGTTATCAAGGCAATAAGCATTTATTATCTCACAGTTTCTGCACATAAGAAATAGCTTAGCGACTTGGTGATTGTGGCTCAACGGGCTAAGACACCAGCCACGTACACCTCAGCTGGCGGGTTCAAATCCAGCCTGGGCCCACCAAACAACAATGACAGCTGCAACCAAAAAATAGCCGGGCATTGTGGCGGGTGCCTGTAGTCCCAGCTACTTGGGAGGCGGAGGCAGGAGACTCGCTCCAGCCCAGGAATTGGAGGTTACTGTGAGCTGTGGTGCCATTGCACTCTATCCAGGGTTACAGTTTGAGACTCTGTCTCAAAAAAAAAAAGAAAGAAAAAAGAAATAGCTTAGCTGTATTTTCTGCTGGTGGGTCTCTCACAAGGCTATAATCAAGGCATTTACATGGGCTGCAATTAACTGAGGTTGGGTCAGTCAGTTACAATTTGACTGAAGGTACGTCTGTTTCCAAGCTCACTCATGTCATTGTAGACAGGATTTAGCTCCTCGTGGGCCCACTGGCCATTGGCCTGTGACATCTTTATTTCCTTTCCCCAAGGGCCTGTCCATAGGGAGGTTCACAACATGACTCCTGGCTCGTTAGGGCAAGCTGGCAAACAGTGTCAGTCAAGAGAAAAGGCATGCAAGTGAGCTGGACATCACAGACTTTATCTACTAATTCTGAAGAAACATCCCATCACTTTTGTCATATTCCAGGTTACTAGGTTTGGACAAAATTCACAAGGAAGGAATTACACAAGGGCGTGAATGCAGATCAGAAAGTCAGTGTTATGGCCTCTTCATCTCAGCTAAACTTTACCCAGGCTACTTCCTCACGGCAGACTCCTGTCTTAGCCCAGTTAGGGTGCTCAGACTTCCTTACACTGGGTAATGTACACATTTCTGTTCTTCTTCAACTTGCCGGTTCTGGAGGTTGCAAAGTCCAACATCAAGGAGCCAGGAGACTTGGCATGTGGCATGTCCAGCTTCCCGGCTCGTGGACAGCACCTTCTTTCTGTGACCTCACAATAAAAATACACACTCTGGTTTCTCTTCAGATCAAATAAATCTTTCGCCTTTTACTAAAAATACAAACAAGGTACCTCGTGCCTCTTAGGAGGGCACAAAGCCTACTCACGACTTCTCACCTCTCAATACCACTGAACTGGAGATTAGTTTTCAACATGGATTTTGAAGGGATATAAATATTCAGACTACAGCAACTCCTGACTCCTCCTCACTTAGGGCACACACTTTAGAAATCTGTAGCTGCAAATTCTCTCCCTGCCCATTTGAGATAGCAATCTTGTCCCAGGGTCTTGCCAGTTCTACAATCAAGGAACGTCTTTCTCCAAAACCTGGGAGCCACCTCTGTGAAACGTAACCAGCAGAGGAGGTGGGGTTCCTGTGTCTCGGGCTTGGAACCGAATTCCCGTCAGTCAGCAAACACAGATGGCTGCATCACATGGACCACTTACCCCGCTGATGTCCTCCAACACTGCCCCTCGCTCACCCCAGCACTGAAAATCTCTCCCTGTTCTTGTCTCAGCAGTGCTGAGTTTGTTTTCTCCTCCTGACATAGCCTTGATCTCTCTCTCTTGCAACAAGGTCTTCCTTACTGTTTTTAACAAGTGTCAGGTGCAATTTTTCTTTTGCAATACCAAGAGAAAGGATCCCTGGAGGCCACCGTTGCATTTGCCTACCTCGGTGTCTGTGTGTGTGTCTCCAAGGTAACTACACATTAAGCCTGCACGTAGATTATCCAAAATGTCAATCCTTTTTAACTGACACCTATCAGTATATAGCTATACATTATAGAAACTTATTTAATATTTCAAAGGTACCAAGACAGTGTTTCCACCTTTCACAGCATTAATGCTGAACAAATAACCTGCAGAATTATTCAGAAAAGCCCCCTTTTGGCCCAAGCAGTTCAGCATTTCTTAACAATAGCCTCTCCAAAAGGAAAATAAAACAAATTTCCCACCGGTAACCCATAATCTGTGCCCCATTAGACCTAGAATCATTTCTGGCCTGGATCATTAATGCTCACTAAATGAAAACAAACACAATTTAGGAGGGGGGAAGAACCTCCATCGAGTACTTCATTGCAGTGGACTTGACATTAACATCTTAATAACACTGATAGAATCACTTAGGAGGCCGGTTTCATGTAAATAGAGAGAATGTTAATGAGGAGAAAATGTGGGTGATTAATAAATGTGATTGAAATGAAATGACCTTTACTTATTCACTGGGTAATTAAAGTAATCAAGGGATACCCAGCTGTGATGAGAAGTGTCAGAGAATAGACCAAAATGCAATTAGCTATCATCCCAGTGAAGAGAAAAAAAAAAATCATTAGACATGTTTCATACAGAGGAAAAGGTACTTCTAAAAATTGCTTTTTCGGTAAATCTAGGGTTTTTCTGACTGCTTGGAAAATGTCTCTTCAGGGCAGTAAAAATATACCACACTGAAAAATACAATCCCTATGGAATGAAAAAGGAGCATGCAAAGAGTTATCTTCTGTACCCCCAGAGATCCTTTGAATTCCAATTAGAAGCTCCCTGCAGCGTGCAATATCAATCAGAAAACGGTGGCGTGGAGGCAGCAGATAGCTTTAAGTCTTTCTGATGTCACTCTTGGGGAAGGAGAGGATGACGAACACAGTGTTCCCAAAAAGCCCTTGTCCTCATTCTTATGCCCGCAGAACAAGCAACCCTGCCCAAAAGCTGGGAGAGAAATCAATCCACAATCCAGGGTCAGTGACAACGTTTTCCTGTGTTAGACTGACTACAGGCATTTGACAGCACCACATTGATTCCAGCCGATTCACAAATGAAATACAACCCTCTGTTATCACCAAGCTTCTTTTTTCCCTGATTCCATGAAAAAATACCAAGTGCCAAGCCTCAGAACCCTCTTCCCCATTTTAGCAAAGAGAACATCTACAGCCTATTGAGATAGAACCCTGTGACAAGGCTGCACCGGCGGCCTGGCTGTATAAGCTTCATACATTTATTTCGACCGACTGCGGCCCAGGACCCTAATTCCATTGTTAATATGCCTAGGTGTGTCTATTTCCAGAACGTTTCAGAATAATTGCTATGTGAAACGCCAAACTTATCAGAGTAATTCCTAACGTTTTAGGGAGCTCATCACTTGGCTGGCCCTAAATATTTAGGAAGAGTAAATTTAACCTCTCCGACTATTACTTTTCCCATCTATGAGATGGGGATAATAATAAGAAGCACACGCCCCAATGGGGTTGGCATAGGAATTACACAGGTTAAGCAATGTATTTATTTAGTGCCTACTGAGGCATGAACTCTATACAATCGGGAGCTACCATTCTGATATGTTTGCTGTCCCAATCACTAAAACTGGCCTGGAAGAACAGAAGCCACACCACGATGTAATCGCTGCAACTGTGCTTGATCAGAAACGGCACCGTTGAGCTTCCTAGCAGTCATGTCGAAACAAAACACAAGAACAAAGCTCTCTCTGGTTTTATAATGAAAGAAAAACTGGCCTTCAGATTTCCTCGGGACTAAATGAGTCCCTCACATGGAACGTTCTGTGTGGGATGTAAAATGGCATGGCGGGCAGAGACTTCTATGAGTTTGCGAAAGCAAAAATGTTGAAGAAAATCTTTTTCTATTCACGTGATAATTGGACTCGTCCCACAGCTACATCAGCTCTGCGTATTTCCTCAACTTTAAGGCCCGGCACAGAGCTAGGGAGGCCGCGTGGCGCGGGGATGGTGGTCTCCAGATGCAAACCAGCCGTGGCGGAGAAGCAAAGCAGCAGCAAAAGCCAGCAGAGGGAATCAGCTCCCCGCTTTCACGTGGACAGCCTTCGGACGAGGTGGGGGTAACGTCACACACGCATTGAGGGACGTGAACTCAATGTGACCGAAAAGTCTAAAAACTCGCGTACTTGGGTGACAAATTGTGCAGTGTTTGCAAGGTGAATTCAGCCCATACACTAGCGGGTGCCTGTGTTCATAATGTGTGCTGAGTTCTAAAGAGAAGACGTCAACCTTTGCCTTCAGGTAACATAGAACATAGAGCGGGAAACAGAAATGAGAAAATGATCGCCAACTCCCAGGTGAAGCCAAGCCTGGAGCCTGCGACGGGTAAATTCATGCAGGATTCAGGGCCAGTGGGAGGCAAGCTAGAGTTGGAACGGTTTTTGCCCAGGATAAAATGAAATATCCATGGCAATTTTAACGTAGAACTAAATCTTTTTTAATTATTTCAAATGCTCAAGCATTTTTAAAGTCCCCAAGGAGGCCTGCCGTGTTTCATCCCTGCCCTCTCCTCAGCACGGGCTGTGGAGTTTCTGCAGGGGGCACATTCCCGGGTAACGCCCTGTAAGTGGGCCTTGTGCGTTCTGCCTCGCCCAGCCGCACTGCCGTGGAAGGGGGACTGATGTCTCCTCAGATTCGTCACCTTCGATGTCAGACCCATTCAGGTCTTGTGTTTCCAGGGCCCTCTACCTCCCAAGACCCTTAAAAATACTAGATTTGCTCTTCTCTCACTTGGAAATTTTCTTTTTAATTTGTATTATATCATAGCTCTGTACGTTAGTGCAATCATGGGGCACCATGTGCTGACTTCATATACAATCTCAAGTATTTTCATCCAACTGTTCAACATAGCCTTCATGGCATTTTCCTAATCACTATAGGAAGACATTGGTATTAATTTTATCTGAACTCACTTTCCGAAGGTGAACGAGTGGGGAGGATTTGTTTAGTCCAACCTCAATCAAGACGCACTATCAGGTAGTCCTTTCCTGAATCTTGCAGACAACAAAAACCAACAAACGAAACCCCCATTTGATGGTGCATTCACGGGCAATCACGGTTACTAAGGTGGAGTCAGGGTGACCGCAGCATTCTGGCGTTTTTCGTGTGCACATGTGAGTGATGTGAAGACAGGGGCGTGGCACCCCCTGGGTTTGTCCCCTGAATGACACGGGTCAGCCTGAGCAAGACGTGGTAGTCTAGGGCTCCGCTCTCCCGGGGACCCTCTGGGAGCAAGGAGACTTTAATGACTCTTTCTTAGATTGATTTTTGCTTTTTTTAAGGGAACTTTCTGCTGCTGTTATTTTGAACTCAAATAGATTCCTATTTGGAAGAAAATGCCCTGGCTGAGGAGAAGAAATAAGAAGCAAAAGCCAAATTGGAAGTTTTCAACACGATTTGAGGTTATTTGACTTTGGCGGTATTCACTTGTGTTTGTGCGTGTGTGTGTGTGTGTGTGTGTGTGTGTGTTTACTTACTGCCCTTAACAACACCCAGAGGGTGAATGAGAAACTTTTTGAAGCTTTTCTTTATAGTTAGCTGATAATTTTGAAAATGCTTACATATGGAGCCATAAAACTCAAAAACAAAGTTGTTCTAAGTTAGGTGAGCTTACCGCTTCTACCCAAACCACATCAGTGTACTTAATAACATCACATCTTACCTGTGTATTGCATTCCATTATTTGGAAATAAGCGGAACTGTATCCACCCCAGAGCCATGGATCCACACATCATTTGTTTTGGAATCTCAGGCCTCCCCCAAATTGTCTCTTTCATGTTCAGATGTCGACAGGTCAGCCAGTCAGGGCAGCAGAAAGGTTGCACAGAACAGGGTGAGGCTGGGAAGTCAGAGGGAGGGGTTGTTTTCCTGGAACTTCTAGTCTAGCCTCTGAGAAGAAAGTATTCTATTTTCACTCATTTTATTTTGGGTTATTTTCTTCCCTCCACCCGTTATGTCTGGAGTTTTCTACTTTTGTCTGTCTGCCTGCATTTTATTCCTCCCACCTCCTCAGATACTAAATGTTTTTTCGTCCCCACCTCTGCAATTTGATCACCACTTGTATAATTTTTTCCTCCTGCTTCATTCTTTTCTTCCAAGTCCTCTCTTCCTTCCTACTTTGGAGGTGTGGCTTGACTGCATTACCATAATTTAAATTTTCCAGTGATGCGTCCAGAGCAAGCTAACAGGCCAGACGCAGGCCTGGGATTCCATGAGCAGCGGACTAGGTCATGGGGAACAGCCTTGTTACAGAGAATGTAGGGAGACAGGGCAGGTAGGCGCAGGCAGGGGACAAAACAGATAGAAGAAATAGCACCCTCACCAAGCCCTGCAATGATGTCATTGTTTGCACTCACTATTCCAGCAATAGATTGTAATAGTTGAACTTTCAAGCAGTTTGAAAAAATATATTCTAACCCGTCCCTCTTCTGCCATCTTAGCTAATTCCTCAAATGTGACTCCCAGGGAAATCTGAATTCAGCCTCATGCCACAGACTCCGATGGGAGACATGAAATGTTCATTCATATGGTCTATTTAAAATGCCAGTGACATGTCTGCCCAATTTTCTGCTTCAACTTGGGTTATAATAATAACTGGTCAACCTTCCAGTGCATTTTCCTGTGCCGGATGTATCTTAGAGAAGTTAACGGATGATGGAGATTTGAATTCAATATCACCGGCTGTTGTGGGAATGACGGAAATACCTATTTTATACACCTGCCTGTATTTGCAGTAGATGGCAAGAAAAGGAAGTCATAGACTTAAAGTTAGGATGACGCTCTCGACATTCATGGACAATTCAAGTTTCAAATATTCCGTTCAACATTTCAGATCACTCGACAGCCGGTGGGATCTGATTTGGCGATCATGATAAATGGTAGTTGCTTTGCTGGATTTTTATAGACTTTTTAACCATTTATTCTCCACCCTTGAAGGCAAATACCTGAACTGATTTTTTTTTTTTTTTGGAATCTCTGTAAAATGTTTTAAGATGTTTTCCATGCAGAAACAATTAAGCTAGAAAGAGACTGACTCTAAAATATGCACATTTTTCTGAAAGTTGGATATAATTTTTACTTGGAAAAGAATACTCAAAATAGAAGTGGAAAGTGTTCAATATAAAGATCTCAGCTTCTTTAGAATTATGATTTTAATTGCTAAGATGAATGCCGAGGCTGATTTAGCACCAGAATCATAACTGACCATAAATTTCCTCTTGTTTTTATAACCATCCCTGCAATACCGAATACAATTTCACAGATGAAATGAAGATCCTCGTAAGAGGTTGTTATAGATTGAAACATGTTCTCTCCCAAAGACGTGGACGTCCCAGCCCCCGGCACCTGTGAAGGTGACCTTATTTGGCAATAAGGTCTTTGTAGAAGGTCAAGTTAAGATGGGCCATTAAGGTAGACCCTAGTCTGATATGATTGGTGTTCTTATAAAAAAGGGAAATTTCAACAGACACAGACGTGAGAGAAGGGAAACACCACGAAGGCATAAAGAAGCCTTGTCTTTGAACCAAAGGAGGCCCACGGTGTCAGAACCCAGGAGAGAGTCATACAGCAGGTTCTTCCAGCTCTCAGAAGGTACTGACTCTGCCTATGACACCTTGATCTTGAACTTCAGGCCTCCAGAGCTATGAGACAGCAGATTTCTGTTGTGTAGGCCACAGTCTGTGGAATGTTTTACAGCAGACCTAGGAAACTAATACAAATGTCAAACTTGCCCTGTCCTTTGATATATGACTGACTAGAAGCTATTGATTACAGTGTCCAAATGAAAGTGGTTCTAAGAATTACTCACAAAATACCCATGACTCCATTCTTCTGCACTTGTCTCTCGCTAACAAGTAGCTCTCGCCTGTGCCATAGGCCGCGGTTTTGATCCCTAAATATAGTTATGCATCAGCTAACGACGGAAAGAAACATTGTGCGTTCTCAGATACGGTCATTAGACAATTTTGTCATTGTGTGAAAATCATAGAATGTCCTTATACAAACCTCAATGGCACAGTATATAGCTCCACTATACTATCAGGGGTCACTGTTTATACATTACCCGTTGTTGAACAAAACATCGTTATGCAGCCCAGGACTGTACTATCCCTGCTTTTTCAAACTAAAATTCCCTGTGAGATATGAAATAAGCTGCTAACAGTTCAGGATTCAAAGTCCAGAAAAAAAATGATTATTGGGGAAAAATGACAGTGTTCAATGCAGACTCCTATTTCTCCCCCAGTTCATTAAAATATTCAGCTATTTATATCTTTGTTAAATATTCAAGACAATCTAAACTAAACGGATGGCTACTTTCAGGGTTACTGGAATATTGGTTTAGATGGCTACGATGGACTCAGCTTTTCTGTGATGGTACATGTAATTTCAAGTCACAGGCTAATCCCTCTAGTGAATCAGCATTTTAACCCCCACTATCTGTGTTTATTTGACCACCTCGGGATGCCTCTTTTGCTTAATTTTTAGTTATGTCTTCCCTTCTTCCCTTTTCAAACCTTGTCCTGAGGAATGCCTCTGTAATGCTTCACACCACAGCTGTGAATAAATTTAAGTCCGCGTCAGTGTGTGAACTGTACCAGGACCACCCTATGCCTGTTATTATGAATAAAGTTTTATTGTAGTGCTGCCAACTTACACATTACCTATGGCTGTGTTCCAGCCACTTTGGCCATGCTGAGTATTTATAGACGAGTCTACGTGGCTTGCAAGGCTGGGAATATTTACTTTCTGGTCCTTTCCAAAACAAGTTTTCCAATGTTTTAAGGCTTGTCAGTTTCCCCCCCAAAAATCAAGAACAGGCAGAATAATCCCCGCATAATGTTTACGTTATAGTTGAAATCTACAGGACATGGGACAGGGTAAAACAAGGTTGTGTAATGTGTCAACAGGCACAGATTTCACATCAAGCCCACTTTAAATCTGAATCTCACACAAGGAACCGTGAAACAGGTTAGGAGGCCACATCCGAGAAGCTCTGCGGTATGCGGGAGGCCGCTGCCAGGGTATGCACATATACCCTTCATAGCTGTGTACGTCCATATAAACATCTGTGTATCACCCTTGAGTCCTATCCATCTCTGTTCCTATTATCTGACTCATTTCCAGACATGCAAAATACCAGTTTATTCCCAAGCCTGCAAGTTGAAGAGGTATGTTCTAGTAACTATTACCTAAAGTTTCATTTTCCTTTCTCACTTAGTGCTTGACTGATTTGGCCATCCGCCGGGCATCCGTCTCCTGAGTCATAACCCCAAGTTGCTATTGTTTGTTAAGGAAAAATCTGGTCTCTGGTGCAGCCAAATCCAAACTTCCAAGCTGAAGTGTTATAAACAGACATGGGCTGCTTCCAGCCTCCCAATTCTCTCTCTCTTTCCCAACTCCAACAGCTGTTCCTGCCTTTGGGGTGATGGAACTACCACGCCTGTTACATAACCAAAACAATATGCTATTATTGCTGTTCTCACTTCTATGATTACTCTTGATAATCCACCATTATCCTCCCTGAATTAATGCCCTGGCCACTCTGGCTATGTACCTTTATGTTGTTTATTATCACAGCAGCTACAAAAGAAACACATGACGCAGAAAGTCAAGCAAAAAGTATCTCTACTATGCTCTATTTCTGGAGAAGCGTTAGAGTTTCTGAGTGTTCAGGAGATCATTGCCGATCCCTTTCTCACAGCCACATGAGGTTGGGGCCGTAGAGCACTCCCAGTAGAAAGTGCAAAATTCCCAATAGATGAATGTCAACTATCTGGACCTTGATCCTCAGGATGCCTGGGCTTCCCTGGTCTCAGCAGGTTGACTGTTCCAAATACATGTGCCAAACAAAGAATTTGTCCTATTTAACAGTACACTCAATTTCTAGACTTTGGGCTGGAAGTGATTTCAATTTGCTCATTCATTCAACAAATATTTATCATATGCCTACTATGTCCTGGCACTGGTCTCAGAGTGCAGTTGAAAACAAGACAGCAAAACATCCCACAAGGGAAACTTCCATTCTAATAAGCTTATGTCACTATGATGTGAATAACCGTGATAATGGAGAGTCTTAATGGTAAAATTAGGAACAGCAGATTACTGGTTGCTAAAGACCTTTTCATGGGTATCATACAACTGTTGGCCTAACTGTGCTATTAGTACATATTTTTTTTCCTTAGTCTCTCTTTTCTTCTTCTTTCTCTCTTCCTTCCTTTCTTTTCTTTTCTCCTCCCTTTCTTTTCTTCTTTATTTTATGAATGTTTCTCCATTGTACAAGTATTTTTGCAAATACTTCAAATAATTGAAAACCAGGCTACTGTCCTAACTCTTCACAATATCAATTTTTCTAGTCACTCATCCAAGAGATATTCACTGAGCAGTGTCCCAATATTTTCTCGTTGCATAACAACAACCCCCAGACACAAAGGTCCTTAAAACTTTACACTCATGTACGAGTGTCATGAGACACACTGAGAGCTGAAACATAAGTACAATTAATTCATGCCCCAGGGCCGTGGGCTTCAACTCCTCCGGGCCCCCTCAGATTGGTGTGTATTACAGGTATACGCAAAGACAGATCTGCACGCAATTGTTGCTTTAAAGTCAGCTTGATTACAACATGTAAGATGATTAAGAAGAACGTTCTATAGAAACAATATACTGTTTGGCATTAAAACAGGAGAAAATTCCAAAAATATTCAAAAATATTTACTTATTCTGAATCTCCTTGAACACCGAGCCCAAATTTAACTATCTACTTCAGTTCATACAAATACTTCTCCAGAATCAAGAAGTTATAGAGACTTGATAGTACATTACTTTCAAAATTATGAAACAACAAGACACATGAAAATGAAGTTAGTGGAGCTTGAGAAATAAATGGGGGAGGAAAGAAGCCAACAGCTGTAAAAACGAAAATGAGCGTAAATAGAACAGGAAATGGACTCAGGAGCACAAGCTGTCAAGTGCGGTCAGCGGAACACGGTGACACGAGACAGAATAACACAGAAACAATTGCAGAGGGGCTGGGGAAACCCAGGCAAAGGGCAACAAGCGCAGCGTGACACCTACTCCTGCATAAGAGGAGAAGCAAATGGCATTAATCATCAATTCACAAAGAACTCAAAACAAACCTTCCATTTGATCCCACAACCCCATTACGAGGCCTCTACGCAGAGCACAGAATGTGGAAAAAACCCAAGTGCCCATCAACCCGGGAATAGATTAACAAACTGTGGTGTATGTTTACCATGGAGTACTATTCAGCCACAGAAAAGATGGAGATTTTACATCTTTTGTATTAACCCAGATAGAGCTGAAGAACATTCTCTTTAATCAAGTATCAAAAGAATAAAAAAGCAAGTATCCAATGTACTAAAAACTAATATGAAACCAGTGCACTAGCTAATACCCTCCCACACAAAAGAAAAGCTCAATTGAATTCAAGCATCGATGAGCGACCACCTAACAGGCACAGTGTAGGGGTACATAGCACACCTCCCCGGTGCAGGACACAACCTCAACAGTGATAATACCTAACAAATGCAAATAGTACAACCTAATGGTTATTAATCTTAAATAAAATTAATAATCAATTCAAAGTTGTGATAAAAGGCATTTTATTCTGGAACAAATGCTGGATTCTTCTGACAAAGAGGGCCTGGTGCCACCAAAGACTTTGCTATAGAAGTACCAATATCAAGACACGGTGAGACCCATGAACTTCACAAGCAGAATCACACAGGTAGCCAGGCAGGATAAAAATTAAGTTACACTCAAAGGAAAGTCTCCTGTGAATTTTAGATATGGCGGCAGCGATGCCAGAAGACTAGAGAGGAACAACTGTAAAACTTGGAGGGGATTAAGACTTTCCCCCAAATTTTATTCCCAATCTGTTCTTCAATGATAAAGCAACAGACCAGTGTTTTTTAACCTTTTTTATCTCACGGCACACTTGCGCATCCACAGCACACTTGAATTATAGTGATTCCAAAAAATATATACTTCTGTGTTTTGAACTTCTTTCAAAAATAACTTAATTAATGATCTTCCAAAATATTCTCAGGACACCTAAGATCCTCTCAGGCACACCTGGAAATCACCATCAGACAGACATTCTGCAACCCGAAAAGACTGAAAGAACATTGCATCACTTCCAGGCAATAGGGGATAAATCAAAGTAAATACTTCAGGAATGAAGAAGGGACGACTAAAAGATAAAAGGACTAAAGTTAAGGGTCAAATCATTTGAGATCCAAAAATGAAATGATGTTTAGAGACAAGAAAAACTACCGGCTCGGCGCCTGTGGCTCAACGGGCTAAGGCGCCAGCCACGTACACCTGAGCTGGCGGGTTCAAGAAAAACTACCAAAATAACATAACAAACAAAAAATCAGGGGTCCCTGGTAAAGACGCAAAGAGACTCGCCCTGTAATGAGCGCTAATCTTCCTACAGGGTGAGGCGAGATGGTGTCTAATGCTGAAATATGTAGCTAAAAATAGCACGACTCCCCCGTTTTACATCTGATCCTCCCTCACCTTAACTTACGAGTTGTGTATAATTCTTAGGAAGTGATACAACCTATAAAAGGAAACACTCAGATCTAACTTTTAGCCATGCCTTCACTTTTATTTCAAATTACATTTTCAATTAATTTTAAGCAAAACAACAACTAGTGTTGTTAAAAATAACAAGTTTGGTCCCACTTTTTAAAAATATTTTTCTTCTAAACTAATCATTTAGAGGTAGTAGCCACCTTAGAAAGGTTAGACTTGGGATTTTGACTTTATAAGGACACAAAAGCCATACATGTTTGGTAGAAGCCACACTTTGAAATCCCACACAGTCATTGGACTGTTCCCCTCCCGCATGTGTTCAATAAGCTCACACGAGGTATTCAACACTTTATAGAACACCGGGTTTGCGTGAGGTGACTGTGCCCGACTGTAGGCTATTGTGAGTGTCTGAGCAAGTTGAAGGCTGTCAGCACGCTGGGTATGTTACTTGTCTTCCATGTTTTTTCATTTTAAACTAGTTTCAAATTAACCATCGGTTTGTCCCTCGTAAGTCAAGGAGCGTCTTGCAATCTGAAGAGCACAAGATATTCCCCACACCATCAAAATGGTTGGCTAGAATAATTGCTGAGTGATTGTCTTTCATTTATACTTTTCTGCATTGTTTTATTTTTTATAGTGAAAGTCTGTCTTCCTTTTTTTTTTTCTTTTTTGAGACAGAGTTGCCCTGGGTAGAGTGCTGTGGCATCATAGCTCAGAGCGATCTCAAACTCTTGGACTCAAACAATCCTCTAGCCTCAGCCTCCTCAGTAGCTGGGACTGTAAGCATGGGCCATTATGCACAGTTAGTTGGGGGTTTTTTCTTCTGTTTTTTAGTAGAGATGGAGTCTTGCTCTTGTTCAGGCTGGTCTCAGACTCGTTGGACTTCAAGCAATCCACCCACCTCGTCTTCCCAGAATGTTGGGATAACAGGCTTGAGTCAAAAACAAAAGAAAAGATCAGGGCTCAATGAGCTAAGGCGCCAGCCACATACACCTGCGCTGGCGAGGTTGAATCCAGCCCGGGCCTGCCAAACAACAATGATGGCTGCAACCAAAAAAAGGCTGGGCATTGTGGCGGGCGCCTGTAGTCCCAGCTACTTGGGAGGCAGAGGCAGGAGACTCCCTTGAGCCCAGGAATTGGAGGTTGCTGTGAGCTGTGATGCCACGGCACTCTGTCCAGGGTGACAGCTTGAGGCTCTGTCTCAAAAAAAAAAAAAAAGAAAGTAAAGATCATTATCATTCACAACTGGCAAAATTGAAAAGCTATGGCCATGACAGGGCCCTATAAATAAAAATAAGGAAGGTTAAAAGGCCAGCATAGGGCCTAAAAAGAACACGAGACAGGCTAAGATATAAAATACCAGAAGTTCTAAGTAATGATAGAGAAAAATCTTAAATGTTCTTTTTTCTGGGATGCCTGATTATAGGGAGGCATCTGTCTCATTCCTGTTCAGAAACACAAGCCCAGACAAGATAATGTCCTTGGAACACTTTCTTCATCTCTTTGTGAAATAACTGAGAGTTCTACCGCAGCCCAGGAAGGAAAAAAAATTAGATTAGCAACATGCACTAATGACTTCAGACTTTAAAAGGAAAGGAAACCTATTCATTTCAGGGTACAAGGTAGTGTAGAATTATGGAGCGGTTCTGAAAAATAAACTGATAACAACTGGATACAAACCAAACAACAGCAGAGAATTAGATTTTTTTTCCCCCTAAAGACTGCTTTTCCAAATCAAAGCTCCTTGTAATTCAAGGATTGAGTTTCTCAGCTGGTGGCCCCACCTACACCTTTTGTCACTGGGGAAAGAATGCGGAACCCACTGGGCTTTCCTTGTGCAGCTCTGTAGAGAGGTCCCAAGAAGCCAGAGCATCTTCTAAACAGCTCTACCCCTGCAGTCCCCATGGAAAACTGTCTTCAGCCAGGTTCATCCTTCCACCAAGGGAGCAAACTCCTCCATGAACTTGACTTGATGCCTCCTCCCTCTGGTTTTGCTTGAAGGGTTCAATGTGGTTTGTTGCGGAGAGCCATTAAAAACAATTTATGTTGTAGTTCTTTATTCTCTAAGGCGAGAAATCTCCCCATTACTGATTATTAGCTTCCTATTGATTTAGAGCCATGTACCCACTCGAGCCTTACAAAACGGGTTTTTAAAACAAAATAAGATTCGAGACAACACTTAGCAACCGCATGAAAATCCAAAATGCGGCAGGAGGTGGGAACAGAACACTCACTAACTCTGCGGGCAGCACTGCTGAGTGGAAAATCTGCAATCCAGTGATAAACAGGCTTTAAATGTCATTAGTGATATTTGTATATAAAAACCTTATATAATACATCAAAGTCAATGGCTGCAAATGTAAGCACCTATCATCACGGGCTTTTCACAAACAGTTGTTCAGGGCATGATTGTTCTGTCCCACGAGGGAAAATGAATACATGGAAACTAATTCAATATAGCATCTAAATTTAAATGGAGCAGATTTGGGTTTTAACTTTCAATGCCATTCCATTCTTCCTACCCTCTGTATTGAATAGACAGCCGTGAGGGCACATGATTATCGACTGAGTACATAACAAGAGAAGCAATAATCCATTCCACCATCAGTTGAAAATTGGAGGTATTTTTCTTCTTTATTTTTTTCTTTATTTAGAAAACAATTCTCTCTTTCCTTCTAAGGAACTACCCTGCTAAAACAATTTTATAGCCAACAATACTTACGATGTTAAGTAAAAGGAATCTTCTGAGTTTACTTACCTTATTAGGATAGACTTCAGTTTTGCAAAAAGCTAACCAGGGAATATTTTCACCAAAAAGAAACTGACAGGAAGTGGTAGAGAAAGCAGCAGGTAAAATATACATTATCAAGAAACAGCCTCAAGGAAAAAACCCAAAAGAACTGCACATGAACTTGGATGTTTTTTTATGGTCTTGCTGCTCTGATTTACCTAAAATTCTTTCCTTAGTGTGAACAAGAGGAAGGCTGATACTTCCCTGGTATTTTCATTGCTTTCTCATGAAACTACGAGATCCTTTGGGGTGAAAACACTCTCTCTCAGTGGTTCAAGGAATGACAATGGATGGATGAACCATCATCAGAGACTAGATATTACCTAATTACCCCTGTCAGTGCCAAATTACTCGTGAAATTCACCCAATGGATCATTTCCTGTAAAGGACCAAAAACCCGATTGTTGGGTCAACACATTTCCTACAGGAGTGCTCCGAAGCCAAAAAGCATGTTGGTGTAGGACATGGGTTTTTGAGTCAGACAGGCCTAGATTTCAGTCCCAAATGTTCTACCCTCAGAGCTTAATTTCTCTGGGCTTCGGATTTGGAAGTAGTATCAATCTGCCAGAGAGTGTCTTTGTACAAAAAAACCACAACACAGACACACACAATACACACACTTCTCAAGGCCAAAACATACTAAGCACCCCTACTATGGAAGCTACAATTATTACTGGTGTTACTAGACTGAGTCTTGTGGGGTCATATGCCAAGTAAACACATTGTAGTTCCTGCCACCTGTAAGATGGGAGGAAGACATTTTGGAGTTTGGAAAGGAATGGATACAAGATGGGAAGTAGCTAGTTATGGAGAAGAACCCTAAATCGGCATATGGAATTATGCTATGATGTCTTGACAGCAGGAAGGATAATTCTTTGAGGTCACGGATTTAGGGAGAGGCCACATGGCAACATTTCTCCGCCCTCGTTGAGCTCTGTGTCAACTTGCAGGGCAGGGCAGTGAGGTTTTAATCTCAAAAGCATTATGGAGACCAGGACTTGACCAGCAGTTGGCCAAGCATGTAGGAAGGAGTTGAGGAAAAATGAAAAGGTGATGATTGATGTGGATTTTAAGCTAGTTAAAAAAGAGAGCTTCTTCTCTCTCTTCTGGAGATGAGAAGAGTGATCAGGGGTTGAATGCCAGGGAAAGGTGGTGAGACTTAATAGGTTGGAATCTTCATGGAGGTCAAGGACATATTGGCTGGTGTTTTCAGAAGGCCTAAGTTGGCAAGATGGAAGGTGGTGATTCTGAAACCAAGCAGTGACCAATAGTAGGAAGGGGAAGCCATAAAGGCTGAGATGGAGCAGAGGATACAGAGCAGAAGATGTGTTCAGGGAAAAGACGTGTGGGGAATGTCGCCCAGGTATCCAAGTCAACGGATTAAGACAGAAAGTCCATTAAAGAAACTGACGGTGACCTAGGAGCTAAATCATCCAGAAACGAGCGTGAAGGAGCAGGAGTTAGGGGGCGATAACAACGACCATGGGAAGGAGAAGGTGTTACAGTAGCGACATGGCCTTCAAATATGCAGGTTTCAGATAAGCAGGAAAGAAAAGCACTGAAGACAGAAATAGGAAGAAAATTTGAAATCCGAGCAAAGCCGGTGAATCCTGAGATGATGGGAGCCAACCCAATCGAGATTTAGAGGCGAGAAATTCCCTTCTCCTCATGCTCCGCTCCAATTTGAAACACTTTGCAGGCACAGTTTGACATGGATTTTTCAACATTTACTCTGGATATTTTGAAGTTTGATTTAAAAAATATTCTGTAATGAAAAGAAAGAACATTCCATCCTTCTTTACTGAAAATGACTTTGGAGAATATATACGTCTAAGGAGACAAGAGCGGCTAGTGGATGCTCAGGGTGTGACCTAAGTGACGTGATTTCTCAGTAGATGCCCTCATCAAAAACGTCTCCCACGGGACCTGAAAATGCCACACAGTCCCCTTTGGTGTTTGAGGAAACGGTCCTGACAAGCAGCAAAGCACGGAATGAGCGTAAGCCTTTGCACATGATATTGACATGTCTTTTCTTGGTGGACGTAGCATGGCTTAGACAAAGCGGAGAAACCACTCTTACATTACAGGTGACAGGCCGTGGCCCTGCTCCCCTTTCAGTCCATCTTTCCAAGACTCGTGGACTTGGTGAACTAGTGTTCCAACCCCTAACCAAAAGCAAGGCAAGAGATTTCCTGCTGAAAATTAACCCGAAATAGCGTTTCTTAGTGAAAACTTGGTGATGCAGAAGAGGAAACGTGCAGGAATTTTCCAGATTAAGAGCAGACGTGGAGACTTTCAACCTTGTGAGCACGTGACTAATGATAAGGGATCATTTCCTTCTGGAGACCCTGCAACCCGCACCTCTGCCCCCAAGACTGGGGGTTTGCTTTCCTTTGCCGTTGGGTACATTATTGGAAAGATGGAGAAGCAACGTTTTGGGCGAACTCATCAATGGCATGAAAACTGCGGCAATATCCTTTTCTTTTCCTGTCTCTTTTCCTCCCCATTCTCCGCTTCTCTGTTTTATTGGGGGTGGGGTGACTTTCCAGGTGACGCTTAGAGGAGGCCACATGAAAGGTGGGGATGCACCTGCGGGTTCAGCTGACAGGGAAAGAGGAGAGGCCCAGGCAGGGCGGGTGCAGACACTTCCCACCAGCTGTCTGCTGACTGTAAATGTCCTGGGCTGTCAGGGTCAGTAGACTTGATTGAGAGCTGTAATCACACATCACTGCGAGTCGCTTTGACACAGGTCACATCTAGACACAAGGAAGGATGCCTTTCAGAAGGGCCTCCTTTAAACAGCCGCTATGCAGCCACTAATGGTAATTTTCATGTCGATGCTGCCTCACGCTCAGGCCTCATCACACTTGGAGGCAACGTGCAATTATCCAAAGACTATTTACCAATTCACAGGATTTCCAGACTATTTGCATTTCCCCATCTTTCTCTAATTGCCTTGCTTTTAGGCATTTCACTGCACCTTACCCGTGGCCTTTCAGCACTGTGGAAGGCAAGGAGGTCCCAGGGGGTCAACTTTGTATTGGGAACCCCCGAATGGTGACTCTTGCAGCAGTTTTGACGCAGGCCATCAGTGGGGAATGCGGATTGTGAACGAATTTCCCCCCTTGTGCAGCCCTCTCATCCTTTACTTACAGGGGAGAAAGCATTGTCACTCAGGTGTGGAAGGACACAGCTACCCAAAAGAGGGACAGTGGCACTCAAAAGCAGATGACCTTGTGACCAGGAATACATGAGTGACACTCCTACCAGGCGAGAGTCTTTTTGTAATGCCCCCTTTCATCTTTTTTTCTTTCTTTTTTTTTTTTTTGGTGAAATGGGTGTCAAGGAATAGTTCATTGGGTGGGACCAGGAGGCAAAGCTCGAAAAACGGAATGAGGCTGTTGGGGAAGATGCAGTGTGCCTCAGGCTGCTCTGTCTCCCTCCCTTCACTGGATTCTATATGCTTTGTATGAGGCCTGACAACTAAGTTTGTGAACTCATCCTAGAAAAAGTGCTACATAGCTCCCTATGACCACCTTCCAAGTACTCCCCTGGGCAATCTGGTGGCCGTGCTGATATTCAGCAATGAGGTCTGTACAGCTCTCTCTAGGATTAGTTTGCTAATGGGCCAACCTTCCTGTGGAACACAGGTGTTCATAAATCAGCACTAGATACTTTCCTAATACCATAATTTTTTAATCCCCTGGCCTTTAATTTAAAGGCCAGAAAATTACAGCTCAGGGAAGCACAGTAAGTTTCTCAGCGTAAACAGCACGCAAGGGCAGGGTTCCAGAACAGATCTATGCAGCTCAATGTCAAGATCTCACTAAGCAACTCCAAGAAGCTGGCTCCTCCTACTATGAGCAAAACATCCTTCCTAATGTAAGATCTTGTCCACAGGTCTAAGCTTATACAGCTATCTAGAGTTCATCTCTCCCAGCACACCAGGAGTGTCCAACCTGGGGCCTGTGGCTGCATGCTCATTTTGTGAGCATGTTTTTTGCTTTTTTTGCTTTTTTTTTTTTTTTTTGAGACAGAGCCTCAAGCTATCACCCTGGGTAGAGGGCCGTGGCATCACAGCTCACAGCAACTTCAAATTCTTTGGGCTTAAGCAATTCTCTTGCCTCAGCCTCCCAAGTAGCTGGGGCTACAGGAGCCTGCCACAACACCTGGCTATTTTTTGGTTGTAGTTGTCATTGTTGTTTGGTGGGCCTGGGCTGGATTCGACCCCACCAGCTCTAGTGTATATGGTTGGCGCCTTAACCACTTGAGCTACAAGCCCCGAGCCAAGGTGTCTTTTGTTTATCTCTGGTGTCAGATAGCATGAAACGTATCCACAACCTTTTTTTAAAATTTTTTTTCTTTCTTTGTATTGTTTCAGGGTACAAAGAATTAGGTTACACTGTTTGCATTTTTTAGGTACAGTCCCTCTTATAATTGTGTCCTACCCCCAAGAGGTGTGCCAGACATCGCAAGGTTGTGGCCGTTAAGTGGGAGCACACCCATCCCCTCCCTTTCTCCCCTCTGGCGGTCCTCCGCTCCCCCCACCTGGAATTGATTTTGAGTTTGAGTGTGTATTAGACCGTCTACTGGCTTCATACTAGAATTGAGTCCATTGGATTCTTGCTTCTCCATTCTTGTGATACTTTACTAAGAAGAATGTGTCCCAAGTCTATTCAGGATGGAGACTTTGCATCTTTTTTTTCTTGCTAATCAGCTTTCATTAGTGTTTGTATACTTTATGTGTGGCCCAAGATGACTCTATCAATGAGCGGCACAGACAAAAAAATTGAACGCCTCTGGTCTAGAGTGATCTTGCAGTGGTGGCCACATCCCCTCTGCGTCTAAGGCTTATGGGGAGAATTCTTAACTGTTTCGAGAGGCTCCGCCCTCCTGTCCTGCTCCCCACCCCCTACTGTCTGCTGAGTGCTTCACCCTGCTCCTGCTCCCACATCTCGGCCTCCCAGCTCACCAAAGTTAACCATTTGCCCTGTAATTGTCCATGTTTGGTGTTGGACAGTCACTCCTGGCTCTGCCTCTGACTCTGTTCAGAGATCGTGGACTCACAGTGTGCCTCCTGTACCGCCCTGCTCACGTCTGCTGTAGAGCTCAGAGGGTCCAGTTTGCTACGGCTTGGGAACGCCCATGGCGGTGACATGTGGAGGAGGCTTAACTGACAAGCTCAGTAGGGACTGTGTGAACCCCTTTCCCACATGTGCACCCTCTCATCCTTTCATAGCAGTGCTTAGATTCAGAGCCACGGCTCCAAAACAACAGACCATACTTAGCCTTCACGTTTTAGACGTGAGGCTTTGACCCAACTCCGCAGGCTGGCCCGGATGCCCTCTTCTGCCCTGGTTCACGTCCACTTTCCCAGCCACGCAGTACCCTGTCGTTCCCACCCATACACCTCGCCTGTCCTTGCTGACAGCATTGCCCAACTCTGCCCTCTTTCCAACATCCTCTGGGTATCCTGGGCAGGCATCTTTTAAATGTCAACAAGACCAACCAAGACTGACTCCAGGGTCTTTGTCTCCACAACTGGGGGAAAGGATCTTTCATGAACTGCAGTGTCGTTGGTCAAAAGTGAGGCTGCTTCCGGAGACGTGTTGTGATAGCCAATCATTTATAATACAGAAGAGGGAAAGAGAATTGAGGGAGGGGGCTGTTCAGGACAGAGACCCCTAAGTGAGATGTTTGGACTCCGATTTGCCTTCACATGTTCAGGCTGCACAACACACTCACTTTATTACGCATAAATCAGGGGTTGGAGATTCAGATGCCGACCTGCAGGTGCAGGTGTGAGGACACACCTAGGCACAAAGTCAAGGATAATCGGGGCTGTTTTACTCAAGGTCAGCAAGATGCTGCGTGGCACTCATGCAAAACCAGAATGACCAGATTTTCCAGTTTCTTGAGAGAAGCTGAAAATTGAGCTTTCACTCAGTCTTACTTTTAAATATTGTCCAGCAATTCAAAATTTTCAAATAGTACATTTCGAACAAAAGATCGTCTGGTAAAGTTACATTTTTCTACTCAAGTAAAGAAACAATTTAGGGTTTCGTTATATCAAAGATATTATGATTTGCAGGAATTGAATGAACTCTATTCTAAAACTCTATTTCATAAAGTTGAAACTCAATTCTTACTATCCAGAAACAGGTGGGCCTTTCAGCGAGAATTGTTTGTGTTTTCCTTTCTAACATTCCTGGAGCTAGGTTGATAGGAGTAAGTTGTTGCTAAAAAAGGTTTAATTTAATGTGATAGGGCTTTTTGTTTTTTTTTAGAAACAGAGTCTCACTTTATCGCCCTAGGTAGAGTGCCGTGACGTCACAGCTCACAGCAACCTCCAACTCTTGGGCTTAAGTGATTCTCCTGCCTCAGAGTCCCGAGTAGCTGAGGCTACAGGTGCCCGCCACAACAGGGCAGTTTGGCCGAGGCTGGGTTTGAACTTGCGACCTTCAGTATATGGGGCTGGCACCCTACCCACTGAGCCACAGGTGCTACTCCTGCTAAGGCTTTATTAAAAGTAGTAGTTTGTAGTCAGCTGACAGTTATTGCTGGTCTGTGTGTCTTTTTTTTTTTCTGAGACAGAGCCTCAAGCTGTCACCCTGGGTAGAGTACCGTGGCATCACAGCTCACAGCAAACTCCAAACTCTATTATGCCAGGGCACTCTTTCCAGGGTAACAGTGTGAGACCCTGTCTTGGGGTGGTGGTGGTGGTGGTGAAGGAGTGTTCATTTGCTCATCAAAGATGTTTGTTTGGCCTCTTGGCTCCCTGAGTTTAAGGAAGGAAAAGCTTGTTCATTTGATTCCAGCACTAATTTAAAGTACTAGGGATTCAAAATCTGGAGGTACGTAAATATTTCTTAGAACATGGAAAGCAATAGTAATGTAAAAATTGTATAAATTTTTTTTTTTTAGATAGAGTCTCACTTTGTCACCCTGGTAGAGTGCTGTGGCATCACAGCTCATAGCAACCTCAAACTCTTGGGCTTAAGTGATTCTCTTCCTCAGCCTCCCAAATAGTTAGGACTTCAGGCACCTGCCACAACACCCAGCTATGTTTTAAAGGCAGGGTCTAGCTCTTGCTCATGCTGGTCTCAAACTTGTGAGCTCAGGCAATCCACCTACCTCAGCCTCCCAAGTTCAAGGATCACAGGTGTGAGCAGCCGCACCTGGTCAAAAATTGGATAAATTAAACTTCATCATTATTTAAAACTTCTGCTCATATAGAATATAGTTAAGAAAATAAACAGGAAAACCACAGACTGAGAGAAAACATCTGTAAAACATTCATTTCACAAAAGATTTGTATCCAGAATATATTGTTAAAACTCTTGCAAATCAATAAGAAGACGACCAAAAACAATGTTTTTAATATCAAAAGACTTGAACAGGGTGGCACCTGTGGCTCAACAGAGTAGGGCGCCAGTCCCATATGCCGGAGGTGGTGGGTTCAAACCCAGCCCTGGCCAAAGAAAAAGACTTGAACAAACACTTCGCAAAAGAAAATATGCAACAGGGCCAGGTGCGGTGGCTCATGCCTGTAATCCTAGCACTCTGGGAGGGTGAGGTGGGTGGACTGCCTGAGCTCACAGGTTTGATACCACCCTGAGCTAGATCAAGACCCCATCTTTAAAAATAGCCTTGTGGCAGGTGCCTGTAGTCCCAGCTACTTGGGAGGCTGAGGCAAGAGAATCACTTGAGCCCAGGAGTTTGAGGTTGCTGAGCTGTGATACCACGGCAACATAATAACACTCTATCTCAAAAATAAGAAAAAGGAAGAGAAGAGAAGAGAAAAAAGAAAATATGCAACAGGCCAAGCACTCTGGGAGGCCAAGGCGAATGGATTGCCTGAGCTCAAGAGTTCAAGACCAGCCTGAGCCAGAGCAAGACTCCGTCTCTACTAAAATATGGAAAAACTAACTAAATAAAATAAAATATGAAAAAACTGAGGCAAGAGGATCGCCTCAGCCCAAGTTGGAGGTTGCTATGAGTTATGACGCCATGGTACTCTACCCAGGGCAACATCTTAAGACTCTATTTCAGGGCAGTGCCTGTGGCTCAGTGGGTAGGGTGCTAGCCCCATATACAGAGGGTGGCAGGTTCGAACCCAGCCCCAGCCAAAGTGCAATAAAAAAATAGCCTGGTATTCTGGGGAACGCCTGTAGTCTCAGCTACTTGGGAGGCTGAGACAAGAGAATCGCTTAAGCCCAGGACTTTGAGATTGCTGTGAGCTGTGACGCCAGAGCACTCTACTGAGGGCGATAAAGTGAGACTCTGTCTCTTAAAAAAAAAAAACAAAAAACCTCTGTCTCAAAAAAAATAAAAGTGCTCCAGATTATTACTTATGATAGAAATGCAAATTAAAACCACAATGAGATACCATCACAAACACACTATACTAGCTAAAATTTTAAAAATAAAAACACTGAAAATTGGCTCGGCGCCTGTGGCTCAACGGGCTAAGGCGCCAGCCATGTACACCTGAGCTGGTGGGTTTGAATCCAGCCTGGGCCCGCCAAACAACAATGACGGCTGCAACCAAAAAATGGCCAGGCATTGTGGCGGGTGCCTGTAATCTCAGCTACTTGGGAGGCGGAGGCAAGAGACTCGCTTGAGCCCAGGAATTGGAGGTTGCTGTGAGCTATGATGCCAAAGCACTCTATCCAGGGTGACAGCTTGAGGCTCTGTCTCAAAAGAATATATATATATATATATATATATACTGAAAATTGTAAAGGTTGGTAAAGATGAAGCAACTGTCCAGGCATGGTAGATCATGCCTATAATCCCAGCATTTTTGGAAGCTAAAGAGTAAGCATCACTTGAGGCCAGGAGTTCCAGACCAGCCTGGGAAACATAATAAGATCCTGTCTCTAAAAATATATTTTTAAAAGCTAGCCAGGTATGAAAGTGTGAAACCATAGTTCCAGCTACTTCCAGGACAAGGTAGAATGATCACTTGAGCTTAGGAATTTAAGGCAGTAGTGAATTATGATCCTGCCTCTGGACTCCAGCCTGGGCAACTGAATGAGACGCTGTCTCAAAAAAAAAAAAAAAAAAATTTTGAGGCTGGTCATGGTGGCTCATGCTTGTAATCCTAGCACTCTGGGAGGCCGAGGCAGGTGGATTGCCTGAGCTCACAGGTTTGAGACCAGCCTGAGGAAGAGGGAGACCCCCCAGTCTCTTTTTTTTTTTTTTTTTTGAGACAGAACCTCAAGCTGTCACCCTGGATAGAGTGCCATGGCATCACAGCTCACAGCAACCTCCAATTTCTGGGCTCAAGCGAGTCTCCTGCCTCCGCCTCCCAAGTAGCTGGGACTACAAGGCGCCCACCACAACGCCCAGCCAATTTTTGGTTGCAGCCGTCATTGTTGATTGGCGGGCCCGGGCTGGATTTGAACCCGCCAGCTCAGGTGTACGTGGCTGGTGCCTTAGCCCGTTGAGCCACAGGCGCCAAGCCAAGAGACCCCCGTCTCTAACAGTAGCTGGGCATTGTGGCGGGTGTCTGTAGTCCCAGCTACGCAGGAGGCTGAGGCAAGAGAATCACTTGAGCCCAAGAGTTTGAGGTTGCTCTGAGCTGTGATGCCACAGGGTCGACAAAGTGAGACTGTTGCAAAAAAAAAAAGAAAAGAAAAGAAAAAATATTTGGAGTAACTGGAACTCTTACACATTTCTGTCAGGAAGGAAAAGTTTGTACTACTTTGGAAATTTTTTTTTTTTTTTTTTTTTTTTTTAGACAGAGTCTCAAGCTGTCACCCTGGGTAGAGTGCTGTGGCATCATAGCTCACAGCAACCTCGAATTCCAGGGCTCAAGCAAGTCTCTTGCCTCCGCCTCCCAAGTAGCTGGGACTACAAGCGCCTGCCACAACACCCGGCCATTTTTTTGGTCACAGCCAGCATTGTTGTTTGGCAGGACCGGGCTGGATTCAAACCCGCCAGCTCAGGTGTACGTGGCTGGCGCCTTAGCCCGTTGAGCCATAGGCGCCAAGCCACTTTGGAAAAATTTTTGGCAGTTTCTTTCATAGCAGTTAAACACAAAACTACCCTATGACCCAAGATTTCCACTCCTAAGCAATTATCGAATAGAAATGAAAACATGTCTACACAAAAACTTGTACCTGCTTTGGTGCCTAAAGCTCAGGGACTAGGGCACCAGCCATACACACTGGAGCTGGTAGGTTCAAACCCAGCCCGGGCCTGCCGAACAACAATGACAACTACAACCAAAAAATAGTTGGGCGTTGTGGTAGGAGCCTGTAATCCCAGCTACTTTGGAGGCTGAGGCAAAAGAATTGCTTAAGCCCAAGAGTTTGAGGTTGCTGTAAGCTGTGATGCCATTGCACTCTACTCAGGGCAACAGCTTGGGACTCTGTCTCAAGAAAAAAAACAAAACTTGTACCAGAGTGTTCAAAGAAGCTTTTTTCATAATAACCTCAAACTGGAAGCCACCCAAGTGCTCATCCAAGAAGAATGGTTGAATAGATCCATACAATGGAATGCTACTCAACAATAAAAAGGAACAACCTGTCAAGTGAGGTGGCTAACACCTGTAATCCTCACACTTTAGGAGGCTGAGGCCAGTGAACTGCTTGAGCTGAGATGTTGAGAACAGTCTCAGCAAGAGTGAGACCCCCGTCTCTACTAAAAATAGAAAAACTAGCTGTGTATTATGGCAGGCACCTGTAGTCCCAGCTACTTGGGAGGCTAAAGCAAGAGAATCTCTGTGGGTTTTTTTTTTTTTTTCAGAGAGAATCTCAGGCTGTTGCCCTGGGTTGAGTGCCATGGTAACATAGCTCACAGCAACATCAAACTCTTGGGCACAAGCAATCCTCTTGACTCAGATTTTCTAATTTTTTAGTAGAGACAGGGATCTCACTTTTTCTCAGACTGGGCTCAAACTTGTGAGCTCAAGCAATCCACCTACCTTGGCCTCCTAGAGTGCTAGGATTACAGGTGTGAGCCACCACACCTGGCCACGAGAGGGTCTCCTGAGCCCGAGAACTTGAGGTTGCTGTGAGTGCTGATGCCACTGCTTTCTACCCAGGAGGATGACAGAGTGAGACTTAGTCTTAAAAAGAAAAAAAAAAAAAAGTGGCAGGCGCCTGTGGTCCCAGCTACTTAGGAGGCTGAGACAAGAGAATCGCCTAAGCCCAGGAGTTGGAGGTTGCTGTGAGCTGTGTGACGCCACGGCACTCTACCAAGGGCGATAAAGTGAGACT